>BQNB010051493.1:0-10912 GCA_026074375.1 Tanacetum coccineum | reverse complement strand
GTTAGTAAGCTAGGGTTTCTTGTAACCTCCCTCTATTATATAAAGAGGGTAGGCGTCTAGGTTAGAGGTATCCATTCATAGCAGACTTCTCCAATGAGAGTCTAAGAACCGCATAGAGCGTGTGTAGTGTAGTAGTAATAGTAGTTTCTTTATTATGTTTAATAAAGAAAACCTTATTAGTAACTTTGATCTTGTTCTTAATTATTAATCCAGGAGAATTTAAGCTTTAGAAAATGAGGATAGAACAGTACTTCCTAATGACATATTATTCTCTTTGGGAAGTAATAGTAAATGGAGACTCACGTCCACCAAAGAGAACTGTTGATGGTGTTGAGCAAACATATCCTCCTACAACTGCAGAGGAGAAGTTAGCAAGGAAGAATAAGTTAAAGGAAAGAGGTACATTGTTGATGGCCCTTCCAAATGAACATCAACTCAAGTTTAATATCTACAAATGTGCCAAGACTCTAATGGCAGCTATAGAGAAAAGGTTTGGAGGTAATAAGGAGTCAAAGAAAACTTAGAAGACACTTCTAAAGCAATAGTATGAGAATTTCAAAGGATCAAGCTCATAAGGACTTGATCAAACTTATGATAGGCTTCAAAAGCTTATCAGTCAGCTAGAGATTTTGGGTGAAACTATTTCTCAAGAAGATATAAATCTAAAGTTTTGAAGAAGTCTCCCATCAGAATGGAAGACTCATACCTTGATTTAGAGGAACAAACCTGATTTAGACACCTTGAGCATGGATGACCTATACAACAATTTAAAGATTTATGAAACTAAAGTTAAAGGGTCATCAAGCTCAAACCAAAATTCACAAAATGTAGCTTTTGTGTCTTCCAATAACTCTGGCAGTTCCAATCAAGCTTATGGTGCTAACTCTGCCAATACTTATAGTATGGGTAATGCTGTGATCTAATCTTTCTTTGCAAACCAATCCAACAGTCCACAATTAGATAAGGAGGACTTACAATAGATTGATGCTGATGACTTGGAAGAGATGGATCTAAAGTGGCAGATGGATATGTTGACCATGAGAGCCAGAAGATTCCTAAATAAGGCTGGAAAGAAGATTAATGCCAATGGTTCTGAGACCATAGGGTTTAACAAATCAAAGGTGAAATGCTATAACTGTCATAAAAAGGGTCATTTTGCAAGGGAATGCAGGGCTCCAAGGGAGAACAGGAACAGAGAACTGGTAAGGAGAAATGTGACCGTGGAAACAACAGAGACAAAAGCTTTGGTGGCTCAAGATGGACTTGGGTATGACTGGAGTGACCAGGCTGAAGAAGGACCTACAAACTTTGCACTTATGGCATATACATCTTCAAGTTGATTCTGAGGTATCTACTTGTTCTAAAGCATGTTTAAAATCTTATGAAACTCTCAGAGAACATTATGATAATCTGACAAAAGATTTTAATAAGTCTTAATTAAATGTTGGAGCTTATAAAGCAGGTCTAGAATCTGTAGAGGCTAGACTAGATGTGTATAAAAAGAATGAGGTTATTTTTGAAGAGGACATAAAGATTTTTAAACTTGATATTAGGTTGAGAGATAATGTACTAACAGAGCTTAGAAAGAAATTTGAAAAAGCTAAAAAGAAAAGAGATGATTTAAAACTTACCTTAGAAAAGTTTGAAAATTCATCTAAAAATCTAAGCAAACTGTTAGAGATTCAAGTAAGTGATAAGTTCAAGACTGGTGTGGGGTATGATAGTCAAGTGGTTGACAGTCAAGTGTTTGATAGTCAGGTGAATGATTAGCACAAAACAGGTGAAGGGTATCATGCAGTTCCACCTCCCTACACTGGGAACTTTATGCCCCTTAAACCTAATTTGGTACTTGCTGATGAGGAAGAATATGTTTTTAGTAAGTCAATAACTAGTGTACCTGCACTTGCAACTAGTGAAGTTAAGACTACTGAATCAAAACCTAAGTCTGTTAGTGAACCACTTATTGAAGACTGGATATATGACAGTGAGGATGAGAATATAACAACCCGTAATTTTCCAGTATCTTTATCAATGTAATATCTACTTACTTTATTAAGTACTACTTTTTACGGGAATAAAATTTCGTTTCATTCCATTCCATTACGTATCATAGTTTACATTTCTAAGGTAAACGAGCTCTCGTAACAACCTATGCCCATTCTTTGCATGTTTACATCAAGTAAACATCCTTATATGTCAAGACAATAATCCGTTATTCATTTTATCATATACGTTATCTATTTAATGTAGTTTTCACAACGATAATATCAAATGAGCCTTAATCGTTAACATTTATGCCTAAACCCTAATTATGGGTAATGTAAGCATCCAAGACGAATAAGTGATCAAAGCTCAAGTACAAGTAATATAACATCTCATTTGAATATACTTCCCTCCAAAATAAGGTACAAGTTCTTTAAAGCATAATATACAAGTCATTAATGCACAATATTCAAAATAGTCGTTTTACTTCCGTTTTCCTAAGGAATCTTGTACAATCTATTAAGTACAAGTTACAAACAAGTCATGCACTTCATTTATAATCCATATTCATTCTTATATCATAAGATCTCATGAAATTAAACCGAGAAACCCTAACCCGAGTTATATAGTAACCCGAGAACCGTTTATTGATTTTTATCCGTTTTAAACCTCAATCAACACTCAAATAAGTTGTAATAACTTAAATTACAACATTATCAATCATATTCTATCATCATTTCATCATTTCATTTCAATTATACATGGAATAAAACCAAGAAAACCCTAAACGAACCCTAAATCCAAACCACGACCCATTCACTTATTTTACCCGTTTTAAACACGAACCAACAAACCAAATAATGTTGTAAACACTTAAAGTAAACATTACATTCCATTTCTTAATCACTTCTATCCATTAAACATGAAAATTAAAACAAAAACCCAAACCCGTGCCCAAAACTAACCCGCGACCCTTTTTGCTAAATGTTTACCCATTTTACATGCAACCATGCACACACACTCCTCAATAATCCTCCTACTTCAACAATAAGCAGTACACAAGCACCTCAACCCATCCTTTGCTCCCCAAGTTGCCTTGTCACCTCCTTTCTTACCCATTTCCACCCGTGGCTAAAACAACACCACATCACCCCTTTAAAACTTTGCCAACACTCATCCTAGCTCTACATACTCATCTCCTAGACCTACTTACTTATCCCCTCTAAATATTAGACACCTTGCACTCCCAAACTTGCGCACCAAGTCCAATTCGACTATAAATAAGGACAAACACCCATCATTCTAACTCATCCCCTACATCTTCTTCTATAACCCATACTAGCAACATATCTCTGCTCATGAAGCTCCTAATAAGTCCCAAGAATAATAATCAAGATAAGGATTGAAGCCTTGAAGCCCTGAAGAAGAAAAACCTAGGCGTACGAAGCGTTTCTACCCATTTCGACCCGTTTTCCTTCATTGGTGATCTTCAAAGCTCAAACCCAGGTTCTATGATCTTCATACCTGCTCCTACACTCTTATAATGTTCATATGATCCTAAATATACTCTTGTTAAAGTTTTAAAACTCAAAAACCATGCGTTTTCTGCTTTTGATCCAAACCGTGCACCCGAAACCCTAATTTTGTGTTTTTCTTAAATCAAATCGTTATACTGGTTAAATGTTGTTATAATATATTCTATTAAGTTAAACTAATGTTATTATAACCACTTTATCAAGTCTTGAAGGAATTTGAATTAAAAACCTACGCGTTTTCGTTATTTAACCCTAAAACGACCCGTTTTGATTTCTAGCTTAACGAATCGTTATTTTAAACTTTCATTACGATAAACCTTCATATTTTAGCTTATATTAATAAGCTATAACCTGCAAATTACTTTTCATATATTGAAAAATATCATTATTATGGATTTTGGACTAAGAGCGATACGTTTTTCATACATAGGGGTATATATCGTAACGTTTTGAAAACTTATAAATACAAGGACTATTTTTGCCATATTTCTAAAGTTATAACTATAGGGGTCTATTATGTCACTTTACAAAGTACAAGGTTTACTTTGTACATCTTTTAAACTGACCAAACTTGTAAAAGTGAAAACTCTAAGGGTATATTTTGCCATTTTTCATTCTTAAGGGTCTAAAATGTAACATTTTGAAAAAGTGTAAAAATGTGTTCAAAACCTTATAAGACATAACTTTAATTAACGCTTGACGTGCTTATCATTTCTAGTTATTGAGCAAAACGCTTAAAACCGATTATGTTATAACTATTATATAATTCATCATCGATGTTCTTTTAAAAATCCTGTCCCAAATTTATATCGTACCACAATACTAGGGAGCTTCATATTAAGGGGTTTCATCTTGGTATTACGTTCAGACTGAGTTGTTGGGTTTATGATTTAAAGTGCCCTAGCTCCTCAAACGTTTACTGAATGACCTCTGAATTATGATGGCCCGAACGGTGATACAATAATTCCAAACTCTCCAATCAAACTCATAACAATATTAAACTCTTAGAACCAAAGTTCTAGAGTACAATCCTCCTAAGACTTGACATATTATCCCAGGTTACGTGACGAAGCTGCTTTCTTTCAAGTTGATATACTTTCCGCCCGAGTAGATAACGTCGTACTACCATAGAAACGCCTTTCCTTTGATATACTTTTGCCGTTAATCAGATTTCCCTATTAAAGTGAGTTCATAGCCTCGCTTTTCAATTTCTTTAATGTTTTCATAAACCCGTGAGGGGGATACATGCTTAAATTAAATAATTTATAAACAAATACATGTGCAAGTGCCATTTCTTCTATTTTTATAACCGATCTTATCTGACTTTATAAAAGATCTCTTTGTATCCAATCTTTATTTTGTTTTAAAAGAGAATTCGTTGTTCTCTATATTTTTCCTTGAATTTTATACACCACAACGATCCAAAAAGATCACACATCTATTATGCGTGATACATATCCATTCAGAACATAATTCCATAAACGAACCATCTCAGTTAGAAACCAATATAAATAGGCACCCTTAAAGCTCATCAATCACACGTACTTTACCCACGAATTCAGGCCATAATCCATCAAATCCCAGTTGTTCGTGTGACAAAGCCGCAGTACAAATAAGTATAGACGGCAATACTAACATTCGTGAACATAAAACATAGCCGTATTTAAAATCTTCCTTGTGCAACGTGTTGTTACAATTCTTGTAGTAAAAAATTTTTGTTTTCATTAAATCTTCTTCTCTTATGCCCCTTAAATCATGAACATAACCATACGCGTGATGTACAATATCTTAGATTTGCGTCTTCACTAGCAAACGATGCAACAGCAGCTAGTAACGAGACAACAACAGTAGTAAAACATGAAGATTCGACACTAGTAATCATGCTACTAGGGTTCATCATCACCCCCTTGGGTAACTCACCATGCCTAGTAACACCACAGACTTCAACCTCAATATTCAACAAACCCTAAGTTTGTTAAACATGCATCATAAACCTCAGAAACCCACCATGAAATCCAAAAACATTCACCAATTCGTATTGCATACCAATACACGTAGAGATGACATAAAGATGTTGTTATGGCAGCTACTTCGAAACCCTAAAGAAAACTTTTACCACGAAAATGATTTCTTGAAGATTAGTGTTTTTAGGGTTTCTTCAAAAACCTTGTAGATCCTAGATCGAGAGCCACGAGGCTCTGATACCAATTGATAAGATCGTTTATAGCTCAAGATTAATTAGAACTTATATATCTAGGATGAAAAATAACAATGATTGATAACACGCAGTGGAATAATAAAGAACACAATCAAAGTTATCACAAGGTTTTCTTTATTGAACGTTCCCCTATTACCCCAACTATAATTTGGGCTACACACAACTAATATGGTTGTACTTTTGACTCTTCATCAAGTCGACCTGCTATGTAACTATCTAGACTCTCATTGGGAGAGCTCTAGTTTTCTATGGATAGATATCTAAACCATATGCCTAATAATCTCTTTATATAGAGAGATATCAAGGCTTACAACAAGATAAGAACAAATAATATATTTAAAACATTTAAGAATATCTTCTAATATCTTCTGTATCTTTATCATTATAAGGAGATTTTCTGATATCTTCATCTTTATCTTCATGTACTTCACCAGCTTGAAGATTTCTGTAATTACAAATTCAGTCCTTTTGTTTTATTCTTTTATTTATTTTGTCTCATCAAATTAAGAATCCCAACAAATGTTACTATTGCTGGGCTAAAAGCAGTAGTAAGTAATAATACAGGGAACATTACTACTGTTGGGCCAAAAGCAGTAGTAAGTGATAATAAGGGAAACATTACTAATGCTGGGCCAAAAGCAATAGTAAGTGATAATAAGGGAAATGAGGCTAATGCTGTTAAGGCCTCAACTTGTTGGGTTTGGAGACCAAAGCAAAAGGTTTTAGACCATGTCTCTAGACACAATGGTGCATCAATGAACTTTAAAAGATTTAACTATGTTCATGCATAAGGCAGATCTAAGTCTGTAATGGCTTGGGTCCCTAAGAGAGCCTGATTCTCTTACTTTTTGTGCATGGTGATCTACAGCTAGAATTGCAATAAAAAGGAGTCATTGATAGTGGATGCTCTAGACACATGACTGGAAACAAGTCCTACCTCTCAGATTATGAAGAAATTGATGGTGAATTTGTTGCCTTTGGAGGAGATTCTAAAGGAGGTAAAATCACTGGTATAGGTAAACTTAGTGCAAGTAAATTAGATTTTGAAGATGTGTACTTTGTTAAGGAGCTTAAGTTTAACCTTTTCAGTATCTTATAAATGTGTGACAAGAAAAACAATGTTCTTTTTACAAACACTAAATGTGTTGTTTTGTCTCTTGACTTTAAGCTACTTGATGAAAATTATGTCTTGCTTAGAGTTCCTAGAAAAGATAACATGTATAGTGTTGATTTAAAGAATATTGTTCCTTCACGAGGTCTTAATTTCAAAACAACGAACAAATAGTGAGGGGAAACCTTGTAAGAGGTTTACCTTCAAAGATTTTTGAAAATAGTCATACATGTGTTGCTTGTCAGAAAGTAAAGCAACATAAAGCCTCTTGTAAAACCAAGACTATAAGCTCAATCAGCCAACCATTACAAATGTTGCATATGGATTTGTTTGGGCCAACATTTGTAAAGAGTCTAATGAAAAAGATGTACTGCCTAGTTGTCACAGATGACTATAGTAGGTTTAGTTGGGTTTTCTTTTTAGCCACTAAGGATGAAAACTAGTGAATTCCTGTTGGGTTAAAAGACTTCAAGATATATTAGAGTTACTGATGCTCAGGTATAATATTAGTATCGTCAAGCATAAACTTGATCCCTCTTGCTGGTAATAATAATGAAAATTATACTAAGTAGTTAGTACTAGTAGTATAAAAGTTACTACTGTTAGTATATATTAGTATTGTTAGTATAAAGTTACTGTTGCTAGTAGAAGTTAAGACTACTTAGAGATAAAGACTGAAATTTACTAAGTAGTTACTATTGCTAGTACAAAAGTTAGTACTGCTAGTGTATGTTAGTACTGCTAAAGTAAACTTCTAAGTAGTTAATGTTGCTTATGCTCAGTTACTACTGCTGAGTGATTACTACTGCTGGAAGGATTATGCTGACAGAGATGAGATCAATGACTTATCAGAGAAGAGATAAAGATTGATTGGAGAACAAGAATACTTACGAAGATAAGTATTAGTTATTCGTAAAGAAGATAAGTATAACTTATTTGTTTAAGAGATTATGTTTGCTTATAGAAAAGATCATGATAACTTAGGAAAGTATTGTAAGCCTTGTAGGACTCCTTGGTGTATAAAAGGAGGTCCTAGGGCATAATGTTAGACACACATCTTTGATATTCATAGCTTTAAGGTTTTGTAAACCCTAACACTATTAAGAGTGTTCGTTTTATATTGAGGCTGAAAGTTTGGTAATCTGTTCTGTTATTGATTTTGTGTTACTGTTTTATTAGAATTCTTCTTAGTATCATAGACTAGATTCCGCATAGTCTTTGATATATTCGATCAAAGTTTATACCATAGTTGTCTTGGATTTATTCAATACAACTAAGCCTTTTACAAGCTAAGCAAGATCTATTCAAGTGGGATCAACAAGTGGTATCAGAGCTTGTTGAGAAACTTTGAATAGAAGAAACAATCTACACTTACCAGATCTATTTGTTTGAACATGGAGACAGTATCTTCACCAATGGTTGCTGCTGCAAAACTTCTAGTGCTCAATCTAGGTGATTTTGATGCTTGGAAAGATAGGATTAGAATAGTTTAGTACTTCTAATGACTGATTATTATCTTTGGATTTAGTAATAGTAAATGGAGACTCACCTCCACCAAAGAGAACTATTGATGGTGTTGAGCAAACATATCCTCCTACAACTGCAGAGGAAAAGTTAGCAAGAAGGAATTGAGTTAAAGGCAAGAGGTACATGTGGTTGGCTCTTCCATAGAAACTCAACTAAAGTTTACTACTTACAAATATGCCAAGACTCTAATGGAAAGCCATAGAGAAATGGTTTGGAAGTGTGATAAGGAGTTAAGAAAAAACTCATAAGACTTCTAAAGCAACAGTATTAGAATTTCAAATGGATCAAGCTCAGAAGGACTTGACTAAATATGATAGCTTCAAAAGATTATCAGTCAACTAGAGATTTCTGGGTGACACTATTTTCAAGAAGCTATGAATCTTACAGTATCTAAGAAGGTCTTCCATCAGGGGAAAAAATGGAACGGACTCGTTACCTGATATTGGAGGAACAAACCTGATTTAGCCACCTCTTAAGCCATGGCTTTGACCTATTAAAACAATCTGAAGATTTATGAAAACTGAGGTCAAGGATCTCAATCTCAAACCTAAATTCATAAATGTGGCTTTTGTGTCATCCAATACTTTGGGCAGTTAAATCAAGCTTATGGTTCTAACTCTGCCAATACTGATAGTATAAGTAATGCTGTGATCTATTCTTTCCTTGCAAACCAATATAACAGTCCACAATTAAATGATGAGGACTTACAACAGATTGATGTTGATGACTTAGAAGAGATGGATCTAAAGTGGCAGATGGCTATGCTGACCATGAGAGCCAGAAGATTTCTAAATAAGACTGGAAGGAAGATTAGTGCCAATGGTTCTGAGACCATAGGGTTTAACAAATCAAAGGTGGAATGCTATAACTGTTATAAAAGGGGCCACTTTGTAAGGGAGTGCAGGGCTCTAAGGGAGAACAGGAACAGAGAACCTGTAAGGAGGAATGTGATAGTGGAAACAACAGAGACAAAAGCTTTGGTGGCTCAAGATGGACTTGGGTATGACTGGAGTGATCAGGCTGAAGAAGGACCTACAAACTTTGCACTTATGGCATATACATCTTCATGTTCTTCAATTTCTTCAAGCTCAAATTCTGAGGTATCTACTTGTTCCAAAGCATGTTTAAAATCTTATGAAACTCTCAAAGAACATTATGATAATCTGACAAAAGATTTTAATAAGTCGCAATTAAATGTAGGTGCTTATAAAGCAGGTCTAGAATCTGTAGAGGCTAGACTAGATGTGTATAAAAAGAATGAGGTTGTTTTTGAAGAGGACATAAAGATTTTAAAACTTGATATTAAGTTGAGAGATAATGCACTAATAGAGCCTAGAAAGAAATTTGAAAAAGCTAAAAATGAAAGAGATGATTTCAAACTTGCCTTAGAAAAGTTTAGAACTTCATCTAAAAATCTAAGCAAACTGTTAGAGATTCGAGTAAGTGATAAGTTCAAGACTGGTGTAGGGTATGATAGTCAAGTGTTTGATAGTGAGGAGAATGATAGGTACAAAATAAGTAAAGGTATCATGCTGTTCCCCCTCCTTATACTGGGAACTTCATGCCCCCTAAATCTGATTTGGTACATGCTGATGAGGATGAATATGGTTTTAGTGAGTCAGTAACTAGTATACCTGATGTTGCAACAAGTGAAGCTAAGAATAGTGAGTTAAAATCTAAGTCTGTTGGTGAACCACTTATTGAAGACTGGATATCTGACAGTGAGGATGAGAATAAGACTGAGTCTAAATCTAAACAGAGAAAATCTAGTTTTGCTAAAGTAAAATTTGTTAAAACTAATGAGCATGTAAAAACACCTAAGGAGTCTGTTAAGAAGGTATAGAATGATAAGCAAGCTAAATACCCTAGGAAAAACAGTCAAAGTCCTAGAGGTAACCAGAGAAACTGGAATAATTTGATGACTTAGAAATTAGGAAGTAATTTTGAGTTTAAAAATAAAGCTTGTTATGAATGTGGTAGTTTTAATCATTTGATCAAAGATTGTGATTTTTATGAAAATAAAATGGTGAAAAATACTGTATGGAACAATGCTAGAAGGGTGAATCACCAAAATTCTCAAAGAATGACTCACCCTCATCCAAAAGGAAATTTTGTTCCAAAAGCAGTCTTAATGAAATCTAGCATTAAAACACTTAATACTGCTGGGCAAAACTTTTCAAAAGCAGCAGTATCAGTTAATGCTGCCAGACCAATTAATACTGCCTACCCAAGACCAACAGTGAATAGTGCATGGACAACATCAAATGTTTTTAATAGAGCACATTCACATGTTAGAAGGCCCTTTAACAAGTCTACAACAAATAAGAACAGTAATTTAAATGAAAAAGTTAATACTATTAAGGCAAAATGTTATTACTGTTGGGCCAAAAGCAGTAGTAAGTGATAATAAGGAAAATGAGGCTAATGCTATTAAGTTTTAGACCATGTCTCCAGACACAATGGTGCATCAATGAACTTTAAAAGATTTGATTATATTGATGCACAAGGCAGATCTAAGTCAGTGATGGCTTGGGTCCC
>BQNB010051492.1:0-40960 GCA_026074375.1 Tanacetum coccineum | reverse complement strand
AACACCCTTTTTTGATTCCTTTGTAATTTTCTAGCTCCTTGCTAGTGTTTCTAATAAAGTCGCCGTTCAAAAAAAAATAACAGAGCTACTACTGCCTTTAGAAATAACAAGGTTCATTCTTTAGTAGAGCAAACTTCACATACCAAAAAATATTAAGAAAACTTTCATATTCTTTGCCACCAATAAAAACATCATGAACACTATCTCTGATTGTTGTTTTGTTTTTCACATCATAATCTAGCTGAGGGAGACGTAGTTTTGTTGAACGCTTACTATCCATGACCTCGTCAGGGTCTAAAGGACAGTCAGACGAATAGTCTCCAAGAACAGAAAAATCCCCCACAAAGATATCTCCCATTAATTTATACGGTTCTGATAGAAAAACGTACAAATGAACCATAGAAGCAATCCCTATCTGTTCTACATTTATAAACCACCTGTTAAACTCAAAGTTTTAAATTGGAAATTTAAAGATCGTTAGAGATAAAAATTACCTCAATACATATAATAAAATCCTGAATACTTGATTTAAATTCCAACTGTTGTGCTATTGTACTACTAACTAACCTAAAAGAACATAGAATCGCAGTAGCCACTCCTTGCCACTAAGTCAAAAATACAATCGATTTAAATGTTTAAAACTTTGCTAATGGATGAATATGTGCCAACTCCTTCTAGTATTCTATCTAGATACTCATAAACTGACCAGGATCTGCAAGAAAATTTAGAAGCTTGCAACAAACTGACTATTGAAGAATAAAATACATTCATCCATTTATCCATATTTATAAATTCTGGGATTGGAATTTATTAGGTTAGTGGAAGAGAGAGATGACCTACTAGTGATTCGATGATCGTATGTAAAAAGGACGTTGAGGGAGTTGTGGACATATTGGATGTGAGACATGAACAGATGGAAGTATTTAAAGCACAATTAAGCTAATCTTATAGAACTTTTTCTCAAAGTCATCAAAACAGTTTCTGAATTTAACCTATTCGATGCAACTCTTCTGCACTTTCTACGCCGCTTGGATAGAAAGACCACAAAAAGATGGAATCTTGAACTTATAAGAGCCGTTTAACTTTGCTTATTTGGCTTACAATCCATGTAATTCACTTTTTCTTCCTATGAGTATGAGCAATGATAGACACGCCTAAATCATGCGAGTCAAGGTATGCCTACAATTGACAGTTTTTATGGGTTTTTCTAATCTTTGGACATGTCACGCGTCTTCCTACTATTCTTTGGAAGAAGTTTTGGGCATGCAAATCCTTTTCAGTTTTAGATACATTTTCTTAGTGTCCATAATAATATCTACACTAAACATGCAGTCAAGACCTGTTAGTTTCGCTGTAACATTGTACGTCTACTACCTCGTATCAGCTTATCAAGTAGACAAAGCCATTGTCTCAAAATCTAATTCTTAATTGATTCAAAAGATGCATAAGTTACACTTCCAACACTAATAACCATGAATTTACACCACAAAAAATGTCTATCATCCCTACATGTAAACACTTATGTTATACTAATTTATACCAACTTAAATTCTAATTTATACCAACTTAAATTCTGATATTATTCGAAGTCAAGCAGGATATATGAATTCAATGTACACAAACTAAAATTGTAACCCTATGATCTTAATTTACCGAGAGTGATTACCTCATCATGATTTACCACAGGAGAATCTGCAATTTAGATCAGTAGCATATTCCAAAACTTAAAAAATCAGGACATGAAGGGATGCAATATATTAAGATCCATCCCCTCACTTGCATTCTAAATTTCATTAAGACGTCTTTTGTAACCGATCCGTATATCCGTCTAATCTGATCATTTAAAACAAAAAGAGCATGAGTACATCCTTTGTGGAATGTAGTCACGTGTGGTTATCATTAAAAAAAATATAAATAGCATAGGATAGAAGGTCGAATGGTCGATTTGATCATATATAAAGATGAGTTTATCTTAGTAATCCACAAAGAAGAAAAGCGAAAATATTTTCCTGACAATATTCTAAAGTTAAAATTACCTCTTTTTCCTCCAGGACATATCAAACACAGGACAAATCAAACTAATCTATAACTCTGTGGCATGTGAGCTTGTCACATAGTACAACGGAAGAGGAAAGTTTTCCAAAGCTCGCATCGTATTTTCAGGGTAAAATAGTCATTTCAAACCACAGGACCTTAAACTGAAAGTAAAGGTTATGTGCTTAAAACATTTCTATTTCCTTTCTAGTTTAACCTACTCTTCTTAATTCTAACCATTGTTCCTAATTGAGGAGATCCCACTTTCCAATACTAAATTATCTTAAGTTGTCCCTTTATTCTACATGTTGAACAACCTCATACCTAAATAGCACTATGAAGCATTGTTTTTGTTTAATTTAATGTAGTTACATATGAGTCAAACTCCTAACCGCTTGAATATCTACTACAACCGTTTAGCTACTCCACAACCAAAATTGATTACAAATTCCAGTCGTCAAAAAACGAAACAAAACAAAACAGATACTAAAAAAATCTTCCTGAATAAAGTTTCTAGCTTTTTCTAAACTACAAGATAATCATATGCGTATTAAAACACTTATACATGTGTTCGCGCAGTCTCGATACGACGTCTAGCAAGCGGAAGACAGCGTTGCAAAAGCGCATCAACTATAATCGTTACAACACTTTCACCCTTCATATATTCACTTAAATTAAATTAAAACTCTTTTTACTTCATAATCAAGCCTAAAGATCCTGCAAATAAAAAATCCAGCTCATCAGTTACACTAAAAAACTCGGAGACGTTTTCTTCATTCTGTGCCACACAAATGCTTAACTTAAGCGGTTTAAATGTATAATTGCAGCGTCTTACACTTGCAGTTATTCCATCCAATGTCTTTGCCCGCTGATTCATACCTTATAAATGGAGAAGCTTTTGATTTAGTTCTTCATCTATATTTCTGGTGACAGCGGGAGCGTTTCCACAAAATCCATATTGGCTATAATTTTTGTTCGAACATGGTTTACCTAACAGCTCCAAATATAAAGGAACGACAAGGAGTTTACTTAGCTGCTCCAACCTTCTGATCGAACTTCTAAGATCAAGATAGTTTTGGCTAAACCTGGAAAGTCTCTCACATCTCTTACCTACAAAACCAAAGATTAAAACATTATTACATATCTAAGAACAGTTAAGCTATCATCTAAAACAACAATGAGTTTACCTTAACTTTTCATGTTCCTGAAACAACAGTCATATCGGCAGCTTTGATGACGCCTAAATTATACATTTTTTAGGCGGCGTTATCATATATAAATTTTTATTATTTCTCATGAACTTTTGATACTTAATAGCATGAAATATGTGTAGGTTCACTTGAAGAAACTCCAAGCTCAAAAGTACTCAAAATACAAGTGTTTATATACTTTGGAAGTAACGATAGAAGAAAATAAAGAATAAATTCCAAAGACTAAAGAAAGTGTGTCGCACAATATATTATGTGCGCCGCACTTGACCCTGATATAAATAAAGTTAGTTACTACAAGAAGTTCACCGGTTTTTCCTAAATGTGCGCCGCACTTATCCTCAGCATTAAATGAAACTTAACCGACATAGGTAGAAGTGCGCCGTACTTTTATATATGTGCGTCGCACTTCTGACCTTTCGCATCCTATAAATAGCGATCCATTCCCAGCCATTTGAAATCAGTCTATCATCCAATAATCAAGAACATCATATCTGATGACATCAAATAACGTCTATTTTATAGCATCATTTATCCCAGGTTATTAACCCATTTTGTATAGTTATTGCAAAGAATTGTTACTTAATCGTTTATATTTGAGAATTACAGTAATTATGGAGTAATTGGTGAAAGTTAGCAAAAGGCGCGCATTCTGGAGCTTAAATGAAGATATTTTGAAGATTACTATTCTGAAGACCAATACGCCATATCCATCAAAGAAGATACGGCGTATCCGTGCCTGCACTCACCAAAGACCACAAAAGGATAAAGATCAATACGCCGTATCCAGAGAGACTCAATATGTCGTATTCAAGATATAGTATTTAAATATTCTGGAAGATATCAAGCGTGGTCCCTACTCTAAGAAATCCCTAATACGCCGTATCCAACACTTGGATACGCCGTATCCAACCGACTACCTGACCTTAAAAATAAAAAACTCAAAAATGAGTTTTCAGTGTGCTAAATCATATTCTCTATATCTAAACCATAAAAGTCGATATTCAGAGGAGAAAAAAAGCAGAATAGGTCGAGCAACGTTATCAATTCCATAGGAGACAACGTGTAATTCCATATACTTTAGTAATCTTCAGATTTTGGTATCATTCGTTAACTCGGTTAGTTTACCTTGGTTAAATAATTGATCTTGTATTTATTATGACATTTGAAGGCTAATACCTTTGGGTATTAGCCATTGTTATGAAGATCTGAATGATTTGGTATTTGTTTTTTCTCGTTTCTTTAATTATCGTTGTATGATTTGTTTTATGGTTTATCAATTTATTCTGTTTACTGGCTTTTATAGGAGGACCTATCTTCAACTGGATCTAGTAAATGCTGAACAAGTAGATCTGAGTGGTGAGGATGCTCTCCATATAGTGATTTATACATCTAGAATTATAGTTACACAAATATTGTCCTTTTAAGTTTGTGTCTAGGATACGCTTCGGGCTTAACTAGTTAATTGGATATTGCCAGGTTTATTGATCAGTGTTGAATAGCAGGAGACCTAGATAAATTCACAAGTAACGTTCTGATTCATTTGGATAGTTGGACATGTTGGATTATAGTGTATAAATCGCCGTTAAGCAATAAGTGGGTAAAGTCTCTATGAGCTAGGGTTTAACAAGATCACCATTACTTTAATCCCTAAGATAGATTATAATCAGCAAATAAGGATGCTTTATGCGGATGC
The DNA here is from genome assembly GCA_026074375.1 of Tanacetum coccineum. Classification (NCBI taxonomy): domain Eukaryota; kingdom Viridiplantae; phylum Streptophyta; class Magnoliopsida; order Asterales; family Asteraceae; genus Tanacetum; species Tanacetum coccineum. The sequence continues at coordinate 36,022 of BQNB010051492.1, read as the reverse complement.
TTTAATTGTGACAGAATTAATGTGTCTAGGTCTTAGGATGATGTAACGCCTAAGTCTTAAGAATGATATGCCACCTCGAGTGAAGAAATCATTGCACTTAATAAACAAACTAACTTTCTAATCAGATAAATAATGGTTAATACAGTTTTCTTATATAAGGTGCGACCGCCCTTTTATCTTTTGTTAATTAGCTTGCGTGGGTAACAGTGCCTTGAATTGATTGTAGTCACCAACCAAACCGTGCCAGTCTCTTAGGCTGAAAACCCCATTTTCCTGTTAGAATTAGGATTTATACTGACATAGGTTTAACATAGGTTTAGAATAGAACAGAATAAAATTAACATAGAATAGATAACCAAGATATTAATTAAATTAATAGATTTAACCTCGCTTCAAGTGTTCGACACCCTACTTACCACGAAACTACTACCGATCGGGTACATTGCCCGTTAAAGTGTTGTTTTTGGTTTAGTCGGCAAAATATAAATTCAAAACTTGAATAAATAAAATATACACCACACAACGACACATCAATTTTTTGGCGCCGTTGCCGGGGAGTGAAAATTAATCTTGATTTTTATTTGATATTTTGGTTTTTAACATTAGATTAGATCTAACCATTAGGATTAGTATAATTTAGATTAGTGTATATTCTGTAAATCTTGTATATTTGTGCTTAATTGTTTGCGTATTTAATTGTTTTTCTTAAATACACTGTTCTGGTCGACAAGTTGAATACGGCGTATCCACTTCCATCGGATACGGCGTATCCAGTTCTCTGTCCAATACAACGTATTCATCCCAACTGATTAATACGGCGTATCCACCTCCATTGGATACGGCGTATCGATCGTCTGAAACAGAAACATAAATCTTGGTTTTCCTATTTGATTTTCGTGCCAAATTTTTTACCTTTCTTCAGAACAAATCCTACTGATTGTTTATCCTTTGTTTCAGGTAGTGCATGACAAGGAGTTCTACGAACGAACTATTCACACCTTACAAAGAACCTGAACAAGAATTTCGATCATCAAGGAGACATTTCAAGACTCTAAGTCTTGACGAATTGAGATCACCTATTTCAATCTAGTTTCTGACCAAGAATACTCGGAGGAAGAAGAAGCGGAAGCAATGGCGGAAATAATGGAGCAATACATGAGCAAGACCCGAATGGACTATGGATCAGAAGTCGCTAGGCCTAAAATTGATAACAAAGATCAATTTGAACTAAAAGGATAATTTCTTAAGGAGCTTCGAGAAAACACATTTAGCGGTTCGGATAATGAAGATGCAAATGAACACATTAAGAAATTTCTCGAAATAGTTGACTTATTCCACGTTCCTAACATCACTGTGGATCAACTAATGCTCTGAATTTTCCATATATCCTTAACTAGAGCCGCAAGTCGTTGGCTAAGAAACAAATCAACTGGTTCAATCAAAACTTGGGAAGATCTTAAGACTAAGTTTTTAAACAAATATTGCCCACCTAGTCGAACTGCAAAGAAAATGAAGGAAATCAACAACTTTCAGCAAGAGCCAGATGTAACATTCCGTATTTTCAGGTCATTTACGACGTCATATATTTCACTAATTATTATTTATTTATTTTGCTCGTACGCGTTTACTTTTAATTTTAATAGTTAAAGTTAAATCGCGTAAACTAAAAATCAACAATTAGCTTAAACGGACACCAAACGAATTAAAGTTTACGTCAAGCAAGCAATATATTATTTTTACGAAAGTAATAATCAACTTTTAATATTTTATTTTATTAGTTGCGTAAAACGTTTATGTTTCGCAATTCAATACATTTAGGCATGCCCGGAAGCACCAAAACTTTTCTACGCTTCAACAAATATCCACAATTATACCCAATACCCAAATTTTATAAAATATCATTACATATATACATATATGGCCGGATATGGTCATGAAACACAAGAGAAATATCTTAAATATCTAGCTAAAGTCTCGTACATACACATCTCATTAAAATACAAGACTTCTACAAGTAAAACCCATACCTCCCATTCTTTTGACCAATACTTCCTAAAAACCCTCATGGTGTCTCTTTGACTAGTCTTCTAAATATATAAAGGTAACAACTAGTAACTAGAACATACACTTGCATTTCCTTAGCAAATTTTTCACACCATTCTCTCCTTATACTCCCTCCTAGCCACGGCAACATCCAAACCCACACCAAATCCATACAAAATTTTATTTAACACATTTACATACATTCCTACAACATATCTAAGATGTCCTAAGAAGATTTGAAGGCTTGGTTAAGTCTTTACAAGTGTTAAGCAAGAAAAATGGAAGATTAGGGTTTAGGGTTTCAAGATCTTGCAAGCTTGGGTTTATAATCTAAACAAGGGTTTAGATTGTGTTGGTTATCATATTACATCACCATAAGGTTATCTAAAACCCTTTATGTCTTTACATTTATCATTTTATGCATATATTGGTTCTATATGGCAAAATCACCATTAGGATGTTTTTAAACATGTAAAACATATTTTTGCTTGTGATTATAATTTTGTACACTTATTCATGTGTTATGTGGTTGAATATATCATGGACTAATGGACATAATAATATGTATGACATATGATAAAAAGGGTTGTGGAAAACTTGTGGTATTTTATTAAGTTGAAAAAGTATATAAAACAAGTTTATATATATGAATACCTAATTATTATTAAGGGGCTGTTTTGGTTCGAAATCCAAAGCATGGATTTTATGTTTTATAAAAATAGTACGTCTCATGACGATTCCAAAAAGGTAAGAAACTCGAAAAACCGATTTATAACGAATCGAATAAGTTACGAACATTTACGAGATTGACGATAACTAAATCTATAAAAATAAATATATAACTATTATAACAGTTACAAATCCACTTATTCATCAGAAAACTCAATTTTTTGAAAAGGATTTATAATTATGATACTCGTCTTTATCACGAAGGCGTGACGTAAGAACGAAATAACTGATTAAAAACGAGAAAGTTACGCCTTTTTTATAAAGTATACTTATAAAAGTTTTTTACTTTATTACATATAAAACGATTTAGATGGGATGTAGCTATATAGACATTATATTCGTGGTATTAGTTAATCAATGTACTATATTACTAGAGAGTTTCTTTATTGAGCCTCTTCGGGGTGGCGGATCGAGGAGTTGTTGGATTTATGATTTAAGTGTTCTAGCTCCATCATTAAGTCACTACTGACTCTTAATTATGATAGCTTAATTATGATAGCCCGAACGATAGTATGATGAGCTATACGACCTATAAATAATCAAAGTGTTTAGTACTTATACGACCTATATTGGATTAGGTTGCCTTCGGATTCCTTCGTGACGCATTTTTCTATTGTGAATACTTGTTGATTACCATTCACTCGAGGTGAGTTCATAGCCCCCTTTTTACTACGTGATTGTTTTACAAAATCTACGGGGTGAATTACATTTCTTGTTTTACTATTGGACACAAGTGTTTTTCTAAGTGTTTTCAAAGTGTTTACAAAGTGTATGCTATCCAGATTACTGCCTGAATATTATTGCTAAGTTACCTTATTGCCGTGAAGTCCCTATTTATCATGAACCGTTAATTGCTATTGTAGTAAGCGCGAGTGTTGTGGATAGATCTATCGGGACTGACAATCCCCACCTTTCCTTGGGTCACTAGTTTGATCAAGGTGCATTTAACATTGAGAGGTGTTAGGTTGTTGGCAAGCATCCTATATTCTGATTGGGGCACAAATCTAGTTAAGGCTTCGGGGTCATGAGCTTAGTGCAATCATAAACGTTTTGGACTACTGAATGTGTTTCAGAGTCTACTATTACTTCGATCTTGTGGTCCACCCTTTTTACCGATAAACCTATGATTTCACTCAACCTTTGTGTTGACTTTTAGCATGTAATTTCAGGTCCTAGGGTATGAAGATTGGACGGGAGCCGTGGCGGATATCAATGAAGATGGATTCTGTGTTTATCTATATTCAATGCAACTTTTATTATCTTTAAAAACTTAAGTCATCTTTTGGTATTATAAAGCTTTTGTTTAATTAAATATGTACTTGAAATGTTTATGACTTTTAAAACATATGTGACCTAATGTACGAACTCTGATATTTTGCTATGGCATCGAATGAAATCGTATCTTAAAATGTCCATTTAAGGTCGTTTCCTATATCTTGATTGTTGTACTTTGACGTAGCACCCCATTGTTACCATTCCGCTGCTACCTGAATTTAGGGGTGTTTCACCAGATGAAACCCTTTATCAAGCATGTGAGCGCTTTAAAGAACTCTTGATGAAGTGTCCTCAACACTATTTGACTGAGATGTAGGAGGTAATTTTGTTCTACAATGGTTTGGATGTTCCAACACGACAGATTCTTGACTCAAGAGGTGTCGTTCCAACTTAGACTGTTGCAAATGATAAAATGGCCATCCAAGAAATGTCTAAACACTCTTAAAAATGGCACAGTGGAACATCTAGAGGAAAAAGTACCGAGACTTCTGATGGACTGGCTGCTATACAAGCACAACTGAACAATCTAGGAAGGGAGATCAAAAAGGAGAATGAAAAAGTTTTTGCAGCACAAGTAGGATGTGAACAATGCAAAGGACCCCATTACACCAAAGATTTCCCACTAAAAGAAGAAGGGAAAAGCCTAGAAGAAGGTTACTATACGCAATTTGGTAGACCTTTTCAAGGAGGGGGATATAGAGCAACAGCTCCAGGGTACTATCAAAGGAATAACGCAAATCCTTTGTACCAAGAATGAAGGCAATCTATGGAAGATACCCTGAGCAAATTCACGAGTGAATCAGCAAAGAGACACGAAGAAAATTCCAATTTGATTAAAAAAATCCAAGCTACGACAGATGTTGCCATAAGGAACCAAGGAGCATCAATCAAAACTTTAGAAATACAAATCGGGCAAATGAGCAAGGTACTACAGGAAAGAGGATTTGGAAGCCTACCAAGCTCAACTGAAACAAACTTGAGAGACCAAGTCAAGTCGATTTCAACCACTATTGAAGCTGATTCATACTCGATACGCCGTATTGGATCATCCCAATACGCCGTATCCACTGGACAATACAAGTCAAGACAAACAACGGTTCCTTTTCCAAGTCGTTTGGATAATCATTACTGTGAAGATGAAGAGGGGAACTATGGACCAAAATTCATAGAAGCTTATGGATCTTCACATATCAATAACACCATACCCCAAAAGGAGAAAGACCCAGGGATTTTCACTCTACATTGCTTTATTAATAATACTTGCTTTGACAATGCCCTTGTTGACTTAGGAGCTAGCGTTAAGGTTATGCCTCTCTTGACCTACCTTAACTTAGGATTAGGCGAATTAGCTCACACTAAGCTGACAGTGGAATTGGTAGATAGGACAATGAAATATCCAAAAGGAATTACTGAAAATGTACTAGTAAGAATTGGTAAATTTACTTTCCCGGTAGACTTTATAATTCTTGATATGCCCGAGGATATCAAAATATCCTTGATCCTCGGAAGACCATTTTTGTCTACCGCCTATGCTAAGATTGATGTTTACAAAAAAAAGATTACTTTAAGTGTTGGGGAAGAAAAGATTATTTTCAAAAGTGTTAAACCTGCTAGTAGTATAATTAAGAGGGTCTACATGCTAAGTTTGAGAGAAATAATAGAACTTGATTTAGAAGCTAAGCTTATAGGAGAGACTTTGGTGTTGAATAGATCATTAGACCCTTTATTGGAAGATTATATTAAATTAAATGATCTAAATGAACCATTTGAGCTTAGAAGAAATCAAGGTGATGATTTAATGCCCACCATTGAGGAAGGTGAGGTAAATGAGGAATTTAGAACTAGGGATGAAGATCTTGATACTGGAATTAATGATTACCCTAGTTATTGCGACGATGATAAGAAACTCCATATAGATTGTGCTCACAATTTAAAGTTTTCATGCATGATAGGATTTAAATTTACTCACACTAACTTTTTCCCATTATTGTATGTCAATGTGATGTCTAAAAAGTTTCATAATTCAATAATGAAAGATAAGATGGTGTACAAAGGGAATAATGTTGTAGGAGTCTTAATGAATGTGCCTATTTTTGTTGGAACCTTTTCTATTATGACTGACTTTGCAGTTTTGAAGGATATGGATGCTTATCGTAATGAAGGAATGGGTTATGTTATTTTTGGGGAACCATTCTTAAGAGAAGTTGGAATTAAAACAAAACGATTCGAAGAAAGGATTACCATTTACAATGGTGATGATAAAGTAACTTACCAAATGGTGCGATCACATCCGAGGTTTAAAAACCACACTAATGAGCAATGCAACAAAATCCCACCATTACTGAAGGTAAGTGAAATGGATAAGAAGAATGGAATCTTGCATGCATACCAAAAGCTTAAGGGGTTCTACAAAGGAGTTTTGAATCTAGGACCCAATTACATTCGAGATGCGAAGATGGAAGAATGGCTCACACGCGGGCACATTAGCGTGCATGAGATGGAGTGAAAAGGAAGCTGAAGAAAAGTCTAACTTAAAGACTTTGTTGTAAACAAAAGTGCTTCCTGGGAGACCACCCAGATTGTTATTTATTTTTGTTATCGAGTATGTCTTCCCAGACACCAATACGGCGTATCCGCCCCACATCATACGACGTATTGATTGTCTGGACGTTATTAGTCTTTATTTTTATTACACTTTAAAAAAAACATTATTGTCAGATTTTGAATACGGCGTATTCACTAAACTGATACGCCGTATCCACCAGACTGACTCATAATTAGTTTGTTTAGTTTAGTTTAAATTAACCGTAGGTACCACGATAGGAATGCACTTGTTCTTCCTATATTTTATACAGGACCTCGTGAAAGAAATATCGACGAAGTTGGTGGAATGCATATTTTTTGGAATTCTATGTGTGTGCTGTTCGTGCTAGGATTCAGATGCTTTTTCAGCACACGATCTTGCTCGTAAACGCGACTTGGAGAATCTACCGAGCAAATACCAGAGGAGTTTCTCATTCTAATTCTTTTTAAATTCCCGTATTTAATGTTTTATATATACAACGAGGACGTTGTATAATTCAAGTGGGGGGATGGAATTAGAATATTTACTTGTCCATATTTTTCACACTAAAATGCTCAAATTTTAAAAAATTTCGACCATACTTTTTTGAAATTACATGTTACATAACCCGCACACAATAACCCTTGTTAGATATTGTGAGGATTTAACCTTTCCGTTTCCAAATGTTTACCTAAATTCCACAAAATATGAGTGTGCCGGTGATGTTGTAGACTTTAGAACTTGGCTTAGTATATCACTCGAGACCACAGTGATGAGTATTATGGATTTAATTGAAGTAACTTGTTTAAATTGGTAAATCTTAGGATTACACCCAAATCGCCTTTACATGTTGCTTATTAACTAACTACACCTGTTAGTTAACCTCCCATTTAAACACTTTTTCACTCTCATCTTTAGAGTGATGATCCACTAGAAAAACCCGTAGAGCCACTCCTTTAGGAATTTACACCAACTATTTGTTTCGTTACACCCTTACACCTTAACCTACCATGTTAGATTAAGTTTAATTTACAGTTGCTAGTTGCTTAAAGTGTAAAGTTTATATTTTTCGAGTCTTGTGTCATTTTCTATCTTTGGTGCGGTTGGAAATTTGCACATTGCAAATGAGAATGTATATTAGTAGTCAAAACTTATGTGATTTTACTACCATCACAATTAATGGTGAATCCGAAGAACGAAGGAACTATCAAAGAAATTATCCAGAATTATTATAATCGTGAAAATGGTGAAACTACACCGAGATTTGAAGAATAGTTTGAAAAAAAAAAGAGAAAGAAAGTTTGAAGATAATCGTTCGCAACTACTAAAGGAATTACATGAAGGATCGATTATTCGTTGATACGTTTAAAAAATCAACGATGTAGAGTATTGTACAAAGTGGAAGATGTCGCCACTTACCTTGTAGAGTATGTAAAGTTTTGGGATGATTGGGAAGTTTACCGTTACGGGAATGCCAATTTAGGTTGTTGTTTTTGATCGATGATCAAGACGTTGTAAATAGTTGTGTCTTAATCATGGTAACGGTCGGGAAAAAATTGTCTAGCAACTTGTATCTTAGGTCTTAATCTATTTGTTTCTTGATTTTTATTTAACAACAATTTACTTCCCTGTCACCTAATGATTAGCCGTTGGTTTTACGCGAATGAGGACTTGTTCGAGCATGCATGTCTATTCCGTCGTTACGGCCAAGTATGCATGTCTTAGCTGCCTCGTTGGTTTACGACTTTTGGTGAAAGTTAGAAGGTTCCTACCATATATCATTCTTCATCCTAACCGTTGGTTAAATTATAATGGAGATGTGATCGAACACACATGTCTATTCCGTCGTTACAGCGATGCATATGTGCTTCAGCTGCCTTGTTGGAATGGTACTTCTGGTGAAAGATTATAGATTGATCAACCGTACGCCTTTCCATACAAAAACCCATATTTACCTTTATAAACTTGTTACTCCTTGGCTTTAGTGGTGGAGATGTGTATCCTTGCCAAGCTTATGATAGAATACTCATCACGACCGAGCAATTGAGCGAATTAGTTACATGTTACCACATAGATTAGTTGAGTGATTTGAGTGTTTTCATCTTCCTATTTCGTGAGGTGTTTGGTTGTGTACTTGTAATAGATCGAATAAATGCTTTAACAGAAAATATCCTTAGGGATACATTTTTATAAACTTCTAAAGGCTACTCGAGGACAAGTAGGATTCAAGTAGGGGGATATTTGATGACATCAAATAACGTCTATTTTATAGCATCATTTATCCCATGTTATTAACCCATTTTGTATAGTTATTTCAAAGAATTGTTACTTAATCGTTTATATTTGAGAATTGCAGTAATTATGGAGTAATTGGTGAAAGTTAGGAAAAGGCGCGCATTCTGGAGCTTAAATAAAGATATTTTGAAGATTACTATTCTGAAGACCAATATGCCGTATCTATAAAAGAAGATACGACGTATCCGTGCCTGCACTCACCAAAGACCACAGAAGGATAAAGATCAATACGATGTATCCAGAGAGACTCAATACGCCGTATTCAAGATATAGTATTTAAATATTCTGGAAGATATCAAGCGTGGTTCCTACTCTAAGAAATCCCCAATACGCCGTATCCAACACTTGGATATGCCGTATCCAACCGACTTCCAGACCTTATAAATAGAAAACTCAAAAATGAGTTTTAAGTGTGAGAAATCATATTCTCGATACCTAAACCATAAAAGTCAATTTTCAGAGGAGAAAAAGAGCAGAAGAGGTCGAGCAACATTATCAATTCCATAGGAGACAACGTGTAATTCAATATACTTTAGTAATCGTTCAGTTTTTGGTTTCATTCGTTAACTCGGTTAGTTAACCTTGGCTAAATAATTGCTCTTGTATTTATTATGATGTTTGAAGGCTAATACCTTCGGGTTAGCCATTGTTATGAAGATCTGAATGTTTGGTATTTGTTTTTTCTTGATTTCTTGATTTATCATTGTATGCTTGTTTATGTTTATCAATTTATACTTGTTTACGCGCTTTTGTATGCGACCTATCATTCAACTGGATCTAGTGAAGCGGACCAAGTAGATCTAGAGTCTGGGATAGCTCTCCATATAGTGATTTATACATCTAGAATTATAGTTACATAAATATTGTCCTTCTAAGTCTGTGTCTAGGATACGCTTCAGGCTTAACTAGTTAATTGGATATTGCCAATGGTTTATTGATCGTGTTGACTAGCAGGTGACCTAGATAATTCAACAAGTAACATTCTGATTCCATTGGATAGTTGGACAAGTAGACTACTAGTGTATAAATTGCCATTAAGCGGTAAGTGGGTAAAGTCTCTATGAGCTAGGGTTTAACAAGATCACCATTGCTTTAATCCCTAAGATAGATTATAATCAGCAAATAAGGATGCTTTATGTAGATGCTTTAATTGTGACAGAATTAATGTGTCTAGGTCTTAGGATGATGTAACGCCTAAGTCTTAAGAATGATATGCCACCTTGAGAGAAGAAATCATTGCACTTAATAAACAAACCAACTTTCTAATCGGATTAATAATGGTTAATACAATTTTCTTATATAAGGTTTGACCGTCCTTTTATCTTTTGTTAATTAGCTTGCGTAGGTAAAAGTGCCTTGAATTGATTGTATTCACCAACCAAACCGTGCCAGTCTCTCAGGCTGAAAACCCCCTTTTCCTGTTAGAATTAGGATTTAAACTGACATAGGTTTAACATAGGTTTAGAATAGAATAGAATTAACATAGAATAGATAACCAAGATATTAATTAAATTGATAGATTTAACCTCGCTTCAAGTGTTCGACACCCTACTTACCACGAAACTACTATCGATCGGGTACACTGCCCGTTAAAGTGTTGTTTTTGGTTTAGTCGGCAAAATATAAATTTAAAACTTGAATCAATAAAATATACACCACACACGACACCCACCAGGCAAGATGGACTAAAGCATCATTCACAAGATCATGTGTAAAGAACGGTGAAGGATTATTGACTTTAGTACACATCAGATTGTGTGGACCTTTCGATCTACACAAAAGATGGAAAACGTCTACTACGTTAATTTACTGATGATTTCAGTAGATATGGATATGTTTATCTGATTAAACATAAGTCGGATACCTTTGAAGTATTTAAAAGGTATCAAAACGAGATAGAGAACCAACTGGGCAGAAAGATAAAGGTACTCCGATCCGATAGGGGAGGAGAATACCTTAGTATCAAATTTTTTAATCATTCCTTTAAAAACTGTGTATAGTTCACCAGTTAAACTCCTTAGAACTATTCCACATCTTAACATGGAGTTGCTAAGAGGTGAGAAATAGAATCCATGTTAGACATGGTTCGATCTATGATGAGTCGAGCAACACTTCCAATAAGCTTTTGGGGTTACGCATTAGAGACAGCCACCCATATCTTAAATCTTGTACCCACTAAGAAGGTTTCGAATACACCTTTTAAGATGTGGAAGGGAAAACGTCTTTCTTTTGGGCACATCAAAATCTAGGGTTATGAGGTTTTTGGTAGACAAGAAGCTTAGGACAAACTAGAAGCTAGATCTGAAAATGTCTTTTTGTCGGTTATCCAGAAGAGTCATTTGGATATTTGTTTTACAAACCCAAGGATAAAATGGTATTTGTAGCTCAAACATGAGTGTTCCTTGAGAGAGAAATGATATATAAAGAGGACAATGGGAGTAAGATAGACCTTGAAGAAATTAAAGAGTCTGTTGATGAAGAACCTATAGTGAACACTGACACTCAACAAGAGGTGGTGACACCTGTTAAGCCTGATGATATATCCTTACCCATTCGCAGAACAAGTGGTAGAGTCAGCAAGCCTCCTTAGTTCTACTATGGTTTCCATATTGAAGAGGACAAGATTAGTGATAGTACACTAAGTGAATTGGATGAGCCTGCTAACTACAAGGAAGCGATGGCAAGCCCTGAGGCTGCTAAGTGGAAGGAAGCTATGAAAAGCAAGATTCAGTCTATGTATGACAACCAAGTTTGGAATTTGGTTGACACTACACCTGGTCTTAAGATGGTGGGATGTAAGTGGATCTTCAAGAAGAAGACAGACATGGATGGGAAAGTACACACTTATAAAGCTAGGTTGGTAGCGAAGGGTTATACTCAAACCCACAGGATTGATTATGAGGAAACCTTCTCACCAGTAGCTAAAATAAAGTCAATTAGGATAATGCTTGCCATAGCTGCGTTTCATGATTATGAAATATGGCAGATGGATGTCAAGACCGCTTTCCTTAACGAAAAACTGACAGAGGTTTGTTTATTAGCACAACCAGAAGGTTTTGGAAAATAACAGTTATCCTAAAAGAGTGTGCAAGCTTCAAAAGGCCATTTATGGACTTAAACATGCTTCTCGTAGCTAGAATCTCTGCTTCCATGAGAAAGTCACACAGTTTGGATTTTTTAGAAGCGAAGATGAGTCTTGTATATATGTCAAAGTCAATAGGAGTGTTGTAGTTATCTTGGTATTATATGTTGATGATATACTACTCATAGGAAACGATATCCTAATGTTACAAAGTGTAAAAGACCGGTTGGGGAAATGTTTCGCTATGAAAGATTTAGGAGATGCAACATATATTCTTGGTGTAAAGATTTATAGAGATAGGTCAAAACATCTTATAGGACTTAGTTAAGACACGTACTTAGATAACATTTTGAAAAGATTAAAAATGGAGAATTCTAAGAAAGGAAATCTACCTTTACATCATGACATAAAGATTAGTAAGGATCTATGTCTGAAAACTAATGAAGAACTAGACAGAATGAGTCGAGTCCCATATGCTTCGGCTGTAGGATCAATCATGTATGACGTGTACAAGGCCTGATGTCTCCTTTGATTTAAGCATGGTGAGTCGACATCAGCAGAATCCTGATAAAGGTCATTGGACAGTCGTAAAGAATATTCTTAAGTATTTAAGAAATACTAAAGACGTGTTCTTAGTTTATGGTAGAGAAGAAAAACTCAAAGTGACTCATTATTGTGATGCAAGTTGGCAAATAGATAAAGATGATTGTCGTTCACAGTCTGGTTGGGTATTCTAGCTGAATGGGGGAGCGGAGATACGGAAATGTTCAAAGCAAGATATAGTGGCAGACTCCACATGCGAGTCCGAGTATATTGCAGCTTGTGAGGCTTCAAAGGAAGCTATCTGGATGATGAATTTCATTAGAGATCTAGAAGTTGTTCCAACAGTACAATACCCCATTGAAATATTTTGTGATAATGAGAGTGCAGTCGCATTGACTAAATAACCTAAGGATCACGGAAAGTCAAAGAATATTGAAAGAAAATACCATTTTGTTCGAAGCAAAGTAGAAGAAGGACATGTGATTGTGAAGCACATAGATTAGAGGGACTAATCCAGCTGATCCTTCACAAGGCTTGGCTAAGTACCAGGACACGTGAACATGCAAGGAGCATATGATTGAAAGATAATATAAAGTTTTAGTTGTTAGTTTGAATTTAAAACATTATAAAAAATGATTGATATTGTAATGGATTTGGTGATTAAATAATGGAGATTTGTTTATTTGCATTATTTATATTATGTTACATTTTTACATGTTTAGGTTTCACTTCCTGAGTACTTAGTTTAACTCTCAACCTCTCAGTCATTCATTCTATTAGGAAAGTAAGTATGATTTAAGTCTGTCATGGAGTGTTAGTAGATTGTCTATTAAGATTGGGACATAGATAGAGAATGATGCAAAAACAATCATGAGGACTTAATGGGAATTAAGTATAGGAGAAACCGTACTTTGAGAGTTTACTTCTATGGTTATTATCACGAGTAATTCTAAGATGGTAATATCATCTATATCTTATAATGGTGATACATCAGTTCTAGTTTTTCATGTCTGTCATACTTTAGGTTATTCAAACGTTGCGCATAAATGCCAGTTATAAAGGATATGCTATGTATGACATGATGAGTTGACTAGTTCTATGTATTCAAAGTTTATTTGTTCATTTTGCGTAAATGGGAAAACGATATCCATGGGCCCCTCGATGATTAGATGTTGACTTAAATGTGCTAGGCCTGACCGGGACTAAATTGATGTGTTCAATTCAGTAGTCTCATATAGTCAAATAATTAGAAATCGAGAAACCTAATGTTGATCCTAGAGATTGATTAAAATCTATGTCTCATGTTCATACGATATTAGTAGAACAAAGGAATAGTTGATCACTTATCTAAGGGCTGTCTCTAAGATATGATTCAGAGTTTGGCAGTTGCATTGGATGGCACTCTCTGCTTAGTTAATCAGGATAGACTTAGACCAATTATAGTTGATGACTTGTCCAAGTGGGAGACTGTTGGATTTAGTGTCCAAGTTCATAACTAATTGGTAAGACTGTCGTTAAAAGTAGAGTCCTTTTTGGGTTGCCCTCAGTGAACCGTTAAGAGAAATAATAAAGGAGAGATAATATTAATTAGAATTAATATTATATATATAATTAATTGGTTTATTAATTTATTAATAGTTGGTAAATTAGTTAGAAGCTAATTATAAAGAAGCATGGGCTCAATATAAACTAATACAAGGTGTATTAAGTTGAACGGGTCGGGAAGACCTATAAGGGACCCATAGGACATTTTTTGGGGGAATCTCGCATCCCTCCAAAGAGCTATTCCAAGTCCCTTCCTCTCAATATAAATAGAGGGGCATGCCAAGGCTTTATTTGCTCATTCTCTCTTTCTCATTCCTACTCCTTATAAGAGTCAACTCGTGTAACTAGACCTTAGGAGTTCGAATCCCTTTTCTCTTTGGTTCGTGGGTATGAGCTATTAGAGGTACTCTCGTTTGAGTACTTGCCTCCATGTTCGACCAAGGTGGTCTGTGTGTGAGAAATCTGGTTTTCTCAAAGGTTAGTATTTTCTTATTTATTTATTTCTTTTAAGTTGCTTTTATTTATTAGGTTAAGATCCTTTAGGGTTTTGTTTCCTTCTTGCCCTAGATTAATTGTTGTTTCCGCTTTATGTTAATCTAGTTACGGTATAGAAAACCCATCATATTGTCTATCCAAGTAAGAATGTTTGAACACTTTAGTCATATAAGTGCATGTAAAATTATGCAACAACGCAAGAACGGTGTATGGGATTTGACACATAAGATAAAATGGTATATGATTATACTACTCTCTTTTGAACGATAACGCATGTTCCAATAAAACTTCGTACAAATAACTAATGTATGAAAGGGAATGACGGTAACAAAAAGGAGGCTCAATAATGTATCACAACAAGAGAATATACTCCCAATGGCTGCATTAATATAAATGCCCGGCTACGATTCAATTATTCTAAAACTTTGAATTATTTCCTCGTGTGGACAATATAATGCAAATTTTTATCATCTTCCTATCCAATTAAGAATGTTTTGTATACATACTCCATTGATCCTTCACGTTCATAAAGTCAAATCAGCCTACCATTCCCTTTTATATAATATTAATCTAGATATTTTCTTGACCATTTAAGGCAAAAAACAATGCAGGTTTAGTTTGCTTACGACTTGAGGTAGGACCAATCGTTTATGGCCTTTTTAAGGTAAAAACAATGTCGTTTTTTTTGGACAATAATTTAATTGATTAAGCTAATCGACGGTCATTCCACATCTCTTTACAAAACTCAGACACACACAAATTAAGTAGCACATGCCCTTAGATGAGGGCGTACTAACGGGTACGGTATAAAAGCAAATACCAATAGAAAACAAAGGCTCATATATGTATGAACATATCATAAAAAAGAGAAAACATGGTTATTCTTAAACTTTAGATGATTTTCCTCAGATAATGAATCCATTACAGACTTATCATCATCGTCTACCTAATTAGTAGTGTTTGAATACGAAAAAACCTTGAAACTCACATATTCAGAACACCAACCAAACCTTCCATTACCCTTTTATACAATACTAATTCAAACACCGTCATATAAGTCTAAGCATTCTTATCAATTAGTTTGCAAAATCATAATAAATACTAATCGAAAAATAAAGGCTCATATTTGAAGAATGTATAAGAAGAAATAGGACAGGCATGCCATGGTTTAATTAGTATAAATGCCCCACCAAGATATGGTTATTCTCAAACTTTTAACATTTTTTATCAAATAATGAATCAATTATAGATTTATCATCATCGCCTGCCTAATTAACAATATTTGGATACGAAAAACCTTTGAAACTCTCATACTCAAAATACCAAACAAGACTTTTATTAACCTTTTATACCGATTCAGTATTACTCATCGATAAGTTTGCATAATCACAATCCACATGAAAGATACCGATTTCCATACATACTTTTTTTTTTTCCACATTTAAAATGCGTCATAACGAATCATATAACCTACATAGGTTTTTTTCCAACAAAACTCTACTTTACTTTAAAAGTCTTTATAGAACCATAGGGGGGGTGAATATGGTTTTCTTGACTTCTTCGAAGTTTATAAAACTTCAAGTCTCGAAAGAGCCGATTGGTGTACCAATCTACTTTGCAATGAGAACAATAAGTAGATATAGAGAAGAAGAGACACCAAGATATATACTGGTTCAGGAACAGGGGTTTAGTCCTCTCATACATCTAGTTGCAAATCCACGACACCGATATTATTCCTAGTATAATCCTTATAGTGGACTACAAACCGTATTACAATTTAACTCCATCGGCTTTCAACAAAGACCGACACTGACATAGAATAGTTACTACCTATGGTATTCTGCCCTCTTAATCCACCCCTAAGAACCCATGATTCGAGTTAACCTATAAACTCTAAAAGCCTTCTCCTTAAAAGCTTTCCAAAACCCCAACTAGATCCCCAATGATCTAAGCTTGATCCCACGGATACAAGACTTCCCTTACAACTCGATTGATTGAATAAAAGATAGTTAAACCAAGTCTCAACCTAACCTGTGATCTCTAAGAACTTCCCCTTGGAAGTATAACCAAAACCCTAACTAGATCCCCAATGATCTAGGTTTGATCTCTCGGATACAAGACTTCTCTTTACAACCAAATTGAAGATAAAAATGGTATGAGAAAGAAGACCCTCGACTCAACACACAAGTATGGATTAGGTACTTGTGTGTCTCTCTTGCGGAGATGTGTTTTCTTTAATAGAATGATAAGATGAGAAGATTAGAACACTTTGATGCTAGACTTAGAGGATATGAGAAGAGAAAATAGAAGAAAGAATGTTTGCAAGAGGTGAGAAATACAAAGGCCAAGTGTGAGTATTTATAGGCCAAAAGTTCCAAGAGTGTAAAAACACTTCGAGACTAGCGTGCTGCCAACGTGTCAGCGCGTGGCCAACGCGCCATATTCCCGAAGTGTTTTCTTCGAGATTTTGGCATTTTATATACTCGCACTTGTTAAACCACCAATTGTACTTCACGCCATGACCTTTCAATCATTTTTACACTCAATGTCAACTAACTCAAATAACCATTTGATAAAAGCGTTTGTGAAGTGTTTAAAAGAGATTTAGGGGTTGTTTGTCTGATATCGAAAAGATAGAAAAGAACTATCGGACAAGGGTATATTTGGTATTCCTCTAAAGTAATGGTCTAGTTATGAACTAACCATGGTTTGAGAAGTGAGTTAGGGTACAAGGGAATATTCCAAGAATATGCTAAACTTGGAGAAGAAGTATGAATGTTATGGGAGAGAATTTGAAATTTGAATTTGAAATTGTATTTCCACATGTGTAAAATAGAAGGAAGGATAAGAATGAGTTGTATGTAAGTTGGCATGGATGTGATGTTGATGTGATGGAAATGAGCCTCTTGTTTGAGATTCAAAATTGAATTTTAATTAACCATGTGGGATCAAGAGGAGGATGAGAATGAGGTAAGTTAGATTCGTGACTTGGCATGCTCAAGGGTTAGGATAGAAGAGTGTATGTGTGTGTGTGCGCGTAATTTGAATTTCAACTTAAGAAGGTATGTAAATAAGGAGAAGTTTATATGATAAGTTTTGAGTGTGTGTGTGTGGGAAATTCAAATGAATGTGTGAGGAAGATGATGAATATGAGATATGTGGTGGAGAATGTTTTGATTTGATATGTAGGAGCCTATGTTATAATGTTTGGGGACAACAAGTACAAAAGCTAGGTACAAAATGTACAATGGTGTAAGAGAATGTGAGTTGTCCCTTGTGATGATAAGATTAAGGAATGTTTAAGTGAGGAATGTTTAAGCTTGTGAAGGTTTGTGAAGAGGAGGTATGAAGATGATGGTGATAAATGTGAAATCAAAGGATTGATTTGGGTTGCTAATCACATTGCTAATAAGAGAGAAAAGAGTAGGCAAACATGATTATGGGTTGGTTGAAGGAAGGAATGTTTAGAGTGTGTGGAAGGTATAATTATTTGTTGGGTAAGAAGGATTAAACAAATGATTAGGAAGAATGTTGTAGGAAGTATGGTATAGAAGTGGAGTATGGAGGAATGTGGGAGTTTGTAAAACATTTAACCTCCAAATACCACAAACTCAATTAGTCACTCGGACTTTAATCCATGATAATCAATAATGGATATGATCACTAATCATCTTGATGCAAACAAGCTAAGTTCTTTGCATCTCAAGTAAAGCATATCCCGTAACGGGAGAGGATGTGTTTACGCAAAGTGACATTTGACTTAGTTTGACCAATAAGGGAGTAAGACCCGTTACGTGATTAGGATCAACGTAAATCCAGATTAAGGTCAAATGAATACTTTCATTTGATGGTATATTGAAGGTATGTTCATACTAGTTTTAGAATTAAGTTCCAGCCTTGGCTGAAGGCGTTTGATAAAAGAATTGAGTTGGCATTTTGTTAAAAAACGGGAGGATTCGTTTTTGCTCATCTCTACGTCTAAACCTCATTTGAGTGTTCCCAAACACTCAATTATCATATACATACCTTTATTGAAGTTTCCACATGTGTCGGGTAAGAGGAAAGCCGACATTGCAAAATCCGTAAAAATGGACTTCGCGAGTGGCGCACTGGCCACGCGCTGACGCATGACCAGCGCGCCAGTTTCAAAAATCCGTTTTTCCAGATTTTGGCTATCGTTTGTTATTTACGTTTATGTATCATCGTTAAAACATAAAAGAGAGATCTTAGTCAATGTTGCACCAACAGATTGTTTAGTTGTAAGGATTATACATCATAAGAAAAACATTTTATCATTGATAGTTCCATTTCATATTTTGCTTTGCTCGTAGTTGAGAGACCACGACAAGCCAACCATGCTCCCTCTGCCTGATTGTTCTCGTGTTTCGTACTTCATGTTTACAACCACACGTGTTTTCAAGTTATTATTATTTTTTCGTATTTTAATACAATGGTAGGATTTTGATAAATTGATTAATTAAAAGCGAAAATTTTCAAACCGGACATATTTGGAATCTCATTGCATGCAGAGGACAAAATTTTTGGATTTACCAAAATGGACAAAGATATCGCCCAGTGGTTTGATTTCCTTCCTACTTAGTGCATCCGCCACCACATTCGCTTTACCCGGGTGATATCGAATTTCACACTCATAATCACTAAATAACTCGATCCATCTCCTTTGACGCATATTCAGCTCCTTCTGATCAAAATAAGTTTTTGGATACGCTCATGTGAATCCGTGCGGCTAAGTGACCAGGCTTTTGACACCCCACAGAGACTAGTATCGGGACTCATGGACCTTAGGTTTCAAAAACTCTTAGGTTTCCCGGATATTCATAGCTTATAAAATATAATAGTCAAAGTTCAAAAGCATATTTGAATTTAACAAAAAGAAACCTATTTATTAAGCCAACTTTTATCAGTCTCAGATTTTTATTCTTACTATGGGCTTTCTTTAAAAGACTACCACATCGGTTGTGAGTCGGCAAGAGGTAGTAAACTTTTATCAACCCACAGTTATATTTATTATATTTTTTATCATTTTATTATTATTCATTTTCATTTTTTTTATTTTTTTTATTTTTTTATATAGAGAAGACTTCTTTTTGAAAAATTCAAGTATAAGTTTGAACTAAGACTAAAAGTTTTGCTATATATTACATAAAAAATTGTTGATTTAAGTTTAGTCTCCAAAAACAGCACGTATATTAATCTGGTTAAGAGCTTATGGGAGAAAAAACCACAAATTACATACATGAGCTCTTAAGATTTCCAACTAATCCTTGTTTAGCATCCCACTCATACTTAACTCTATCATTTTTCGTTCTTCGCGAATATCGCGAACGCTTAGCCTAAAAGTTAAAGAACAAGCTAGAGCTCAACAAGCTCGATCGAGTCAAAATTTACTCTTATTCTACCCAGCAGGAAAGTTAAAATTGTAACAAAAACACTAATTTTATTTTTGAAAATTTTAAAATTTTTCATATTTTTGAAAGTTTTGGTGGGAAAACGGGGTACGTGAGAACAAATAGGCAAGATCATATCGAAAATATACTACCCCATACTAAAATCAAACATTGTCCTCAATGTTTCCTAGCCTAAGACTTAAAAACCCATACTATAACTCAAAAAGTCTAATGCCTAACTCAAGCCTGAAGAAAGTATCACAAATATCTCAAGCCGTTTATCAAGTGTGCTAAAAGATAAATGTTAGACGATAATAATCTTTAGGATATCAGATTTCCCCAAACTAATGGCAAGCAAAGGCTAGGAAGCTCGAGTGGATCGGGATAAAACACCGAACACGAGAGACTTCAGAAAATTTAGGTTCATCCTGCAAACAATCACATGTACAAACACAACAAGAATCATAATAGTACAAGCCTCCTCACATCACAATAAGAAAGAAGAAAGAAAATAGAAAATGGATAAGCATGGGGTGCCTCCCACGAAGCGCTTTGTTTTTTGTAATCGAGTCACATAGCTTGACTCGATCTCCGAATTCATTCGTCCTTAGAGAGAGTGTATGGAAGAGATAATCTCAATTGGGCTTTCATGAATGTTTGGATAAACATTTAAGCACATGAAAGTTCCATCCCGAAGAGATGCCACCGGCTCTAAGTGGAGATGCCGGGGTCAAAAATGGTGTCCTCATTTTTGATGGAGGAAAGTAAGGGAGAAACCTCGGGGTAAGTGAAAAACGGGAGAAAAGTCCGAATGACAAATGTGAAGGAATTGTCAACTTCAACATTAATCTCAACTCCCCCTGGGTTAAAACATTCATCTTTATTAAGCTCATCAACATTGTTTATCACGGGTGCATCGGTCTCATTAATTAAGCTAATCTTAATATCCGGTGGTTCCGGAGGAGGACGAGGAGATGACGGATCAAAATGAAATGATTCAAACTCGGGAAGGGGAAGGGAATCATTATTAAGCAATTCTTCAAGAAAACGAATATCCCCTTCCGAGTCATAATCGTCGTCCTCAATGCCCGGTGGCATCGAGTCATCGGAAGCAAGAAATAAATCGATCTCCTCCATAAGAGAGTCACTATCCGCGACGGGGATAGGAGATGGGGAGAGAGACTCAAAAATCGTATCAGCAATTTCCAAATTAAGTTCTTCCGGTGGTCGTGGAGATGATTTATCATACAACAAATTCTCAACAAGACGGATTTCTTCCTCTAGATCAAAGTCGGCTTTCTCAATTCCCGGTGGAATTGGATCGATATGAGCGAGTTCACCGGAGAACTCCTCGAGAAGATAATCAAACTTAGGTGAAGAATCAATTAAAATATCACGGTTAAGCAAAGATTCGATAAGATTAGACGCGGCATTAAAATAATGCGGATTAATCTTTAGAGAAATGATTTCTTCATCATCAAAAAGAAGGTTCGAATAAATTTTGAAATTTTTCATCGGAACGTCCTCATCAAAAAGTGACTCGTCATCACTAGAGTTGAAATCGTAGTTTGAATCAAAGAGAGAATTCGAGAAAGTTGTAAACTTCGGAGAAGTTTCATCACACTCGGGCATATCACATGTATCGTCGGAAATACCCTCGAACTCACTTGGGATTGGGACAAGGTTCTCAACAATAGGAATAGTGTCAAGATGCTTGCCCCCATACTTAGAGAGTTATCGGGCTCCTCGATCGGTAAGTCGGGTGTGATTGCTTTAGGCTTGCAATATATAATGGTATACTCATCATCGTCATTGTCGTAGAAAGTATGACGATTCCAACTTGGACAATTAATATATTTAGATAGCTCTTCTCTAATATTTCCCACATCTTTAAAGAGTTTACTCATCAATTCTTGAATATCCTTTTGTTAATATTGCTTGTCCATCAAAGCATCTTTAATTTTGCCAAATCTCTCCCAAGCTATCAATATAACATTTGGTGTTACTCCAAAAGGTATAAGACTAAACTTCCTTAAGAAGGTGCAAACGTCTTTCAAAAAGTTGTCTCTCGCTTCTTCATCATCAATCTTAGAAAAATCCTAATATGGAGTAAAACTTTGAGCTGCCCTCTCCTTCTCCTCTTGTTGATTTCCTTTAAGAATTTTCAAATCATCCATAAGTTTAAGAAGCAATTCTTGCATAACTTCAGGTTGATTCTGCCCTTCTTCTATAGCTTGCTTAATCTTAAGAAATCTCTCTTCAGCTAGCAATAAAGCCATGCACTTTTCATTAGGAGGTATATGTACAGTTTTTACAACAAAGATATTGTTGTGGAAAACTCGGTGAATTTTTTGGATAATAATTATCACTAAAGTTTTGAGTGTAGCACGGTTCCTGCTCATAGACAAGTGGGACTCGTGATGTACAATTGGAACCATACTAATGATTGTTACCACAAAAATCACAAGAGTATGTCGAGGGTTGTGGAGGTGGGTAAGAAAAATCAGGAGGTGTGTCATTATAAGAATAAGGATTTGGGTCATGACACAATCATTTCCGGATCCACACTGCTACAGACGAACAGTTTCTACATTTAAATGGACTTGCACACACGAGAAACCAAAATAGTTTATATGGAAGACATTTCGGAAGAATTAAACGGATAAGAGGGTTAAGAAGATAAGAATTAAATAAATAAAAGGATAGAGAAGATTATTTTTGAAAATTTTATAAAAATAATATTAATAAAAATATTTTTGGTATTTTTAATATTTATAAAAGATAATAGAAATAAAATAAGAAGAACAAATATTTTTGGATTATTATATTTTTTAGAAGAACAAAAATAAACTTTCGAAAGAAAGGATCTTTGTCACACCCCGCCTAGGCGGAAACACGAGGCGTAACATCATGAATATCATCACAACACAATGGTGTCTACTATAGAGAAATCTAAATGAAGGAAATAATCAAATGGACACTATGTGTCATGACAATACCCAACACAAGATAAAGGAGTCTTGCATTATTAAAGTAATTTCGTACACGAAACAAAATAATCCAAATACTAACAATCTCCAACAAACAAGTATCAAGCAAAACAATTGTCATAAATGAAAAGACTAGAAAAGACAACTCCACAAGCAATGCCTAGGGTCTCTCTAGCCACTCTTCCTAACATCCTTCTTATCATCATGATACTCACCTGAAAATGATGCTTAAAAATGTCAACATAAAGTTGGTTAGAGTCATAGGTTTAAGACACGATATAAAATCCAAACTGCACATTACTGTGATAATAAAGAAAACATTGCAGAACAATAAATGAACTATCATACAGGCTAGCATGCACAACCAATCTAATACAATCCAATCCAATACAATCCACTTACACGATTTCCCAGTAAAGATTTATAAGACGTCTCAATCGTACCAAGGTCCCCGTGGTTACCCCCTTAGCCCCGGCTGTGGATACTCTCAAAGTAACCATCCTGCCCGCTATGCCATAGTACCTTCCACTAAACAGGCCATGGATACCCGCAGGTGATCCCCCTGACTTAGTTCACAATTCTCAATATCACATCACAAAACATGTAGCACACAACATACAATAGTTACGTATAGTCCATGCATCTTTGACAACACATTATCACAGTAATCAAAACATTTCCAAACACTTTGCATCATTTTCACCCCAATAAATCATAAGAAAAGAGGGGCTATGAAACTCACCTGATGTAACACCCCCAAAATGGGTCGCAGCGGAATAAGGGTCAGAGAGTGTTACTTCATAGGTCAATAGCACAAGATATGAGAACGACCTCTATATGAGTCATTAAAAATTGATACATTGGATTAAATAAACTTGTTTGTTACAATAGCCCGAAGCTTAAATTGTTCATCCATGAAAAGTAAAGATTTTAAGACATAACAGATATTCCCGTAAAGTAATTGCCCTCCCCACTCCCCCCCCCAGATTTTTATAGTTATGACTCCAAAATGGTGACCACCATGTATCCTTGTTTCTTGTACCTTTTGACATGAGAAAATCATGCTTTAAAACAGTAAATCTAAAGTTGGTGAATTCATAGGTTTAATAAATGTATAAAATAGGACCGCAAGATTTCCAATGTAAGACATGTAACACATACAATATCTCAAAAGTAATTATGAAGTGCACTAAGCTCATGACACCGAAGCTCGACATCTATGTATGCAAATTAATGCACATAATGTGCCCGTGTAGATGTTCAAACCCGCAACATCCAAATTGTTTCGACATGTATACATTCGTTGTTTCAGTACATTCAAAACTGGTGAGCGCTACTCACCCGAACGGGGATGTCAATCCCAATTAGATCTATTCATAACATTCGCGCTCGCTAACTAGCAATTGATAGTTCATGATAGTGGGCAATAGTGGGTTTAGCTACTTAGGCCAACTCGTAGCTTGTTTAAAAGGGTACTTGCGTCCAAATGTAAAACGATGCATGTTTCTCACCCCAAAGTTGTAAAACAATATAATTGTATAAAAGCGGGGCTATGAACTCACCGTAAGTGAATGATTGATTATCTAAATCAAATAAGTGAATCGTCTCGGCAATCCGAATGCAACCTAATTAGTTATAGGCCGTATGAGTATAATGTATTATATAAATAAAGCATCACAGGTTATATAGCCACACCACCACCTAACAGTTTTTATTAAATCTTTAAAAAGTTAAATTAATAATTAACCCGTACTTTGTTAAATAAAAGTATATGTACTTGTACCCGTAAAGAAAAATATTATTTTAATTTACCAATGTATCATTTGTAAAAATATATGATTTAATGTTTTTATTGGTTACATAATGATATTTCATTATTAATTTAATTGTTTTATAAAAAATAATGTATAAAAGTAAAAATAATGCGCACGATTTTAAAACCTCATATCTTTATCGTTTTGACTCCGTTTTATACGTTTCTTATGTCCACGACTTCGTATTGAGAAAATATATCAAAATATCATATTTATAAAAATTAAACCTCTGATGAACAGTAACATTTACTGTTCATAACAGTTCATAAAAACTATTTTTATGTAATTAATTATATATAACTTATAAAATACATAACTTGTTCATTTTAATTCCGTTTCTCGAGTTTCTTATGTCCTTGGATTCGTCATGAAGAGTACTATGTTTATAAAATATTTATTTTTATAGATCCGATTTGAGACAGAAAGTATTTATATAAAATAACTTTTATAAAATTACTTTTATACGATTAATTAACGTAAACTCGTAAATGTCATATCTTCTTCGTTATAAATCCATTTTTTGAGTTCTTTACATGCTTACGATCCTTGTGAAGAGTACTAATTTAATAAAACATAAAATGTATGGGTTTAATGTCGAATCCAAACAGTAGGTATTAAAAGTTAATTAGGGTTTATGATTAATAAAACTAGTTTTATAATTACTTTCATTTAGGAACTTTGCACCATTATTTTACCAAGTATTATACCATATATCTTACAAATATTAAGTCCTTTAAAAGTCCATAACACTTAACCAAATGGAATCCATGTCCTTGTGATCTTTTACACATCAACTTGTAAATAAACCTTCAACACCTTTTAATTTTTAATTCATTCTTATAATTTATTTGACATTTATACCAAGCATGTACGTTTATTTAAAGTATTATTTTACCACATACAACATGAAATTCGATTTTAATAAGCTCTTAAATACCTTATATAACACAAAAATAATTCTAGGTGGTGTCTAACATATATAACAAGTATGTATATAAAAGATAGTGAATGAATAAACATGAAATGCTTCAAATTGACCTTATAGAAGATGAGTAGGATAATGAACAAAAGATATAAACCCTAACCAAGCTTCCAAAATCAAAACCCTATTGGCGGGAAGGTTGGGAAAAAGGTTTATACAAGTTGGGTTGTGACAGAGAGAGGTTGAAGATGATTAAGGGAATGTTTGGTTTGTGTACAAGAAAGGCCCCTCCACATCTTTCCTCTTTTCATTCTCTTTTTCCCCTTTTCTTTCTTTTATAACTTAAGTTTCCCAAATTGGCATAATCAGCCCCCGTGGTTTTTATGATAATATAACTTAGAGGTTTGGCATTTTTAACCCCTCAAGTTATATTTTTCTTTGCTTTTTCTTCTCGGAGTAGCCTTGACTTTTGATTGGGCTTCGCCTTCACACACTTTTCCATCCCGTGTTCGGTTTTGTCGCTTTTTGATTGGTTTTTCGTCTTTTTGTGAGATATCCGGTCCTGCACAACACAATTTAGCAAAACAAGCATATATTTGGCATTTTAAGTCCGTTTTTGGTTATTGTAGCTCGTTTTTAAAGGTAAAAGGTATGTGTAATTAAGCACATACCAGTTATCACATGCCTACATCCGGCCATATGGGTTAAATGGGTATAAAATGATTAAATTTTTGGGTATTGGGTATAAAAGTGGGTATTTGTTTGAGTATAGATAGGTATAAGTATTTCCGGGTATGTCCGAATGTAATTTATTGCGAAACGTAAGCGTTTTACGTAACCAACAAAAATAAATTATGAAAAGTTATAAATTATTCTCCTAATAATCATATAACACTTGCTTGATGTAAACTTTAATTTGTTTGGTGTCCGTTTACATTGAACGTTGATTTTTAGTTTACGCGATTTAACTATAAGATAATAATTAAAAGCGAACGCGTAAAACTCTAAAAATAAATAATTGAATTAATTAAAGTCGTAAATAACCTGAAAATGAGAAATGTTACAGTCTCCACCCGTTAGAAGAGCCTTGTCTCCAAGGCTCAAGTCGCAACACTTGACGAAGGTACGGGTTTAGTGAAAAGATACACTTTAGAACTTTTGAATATTTCTACATCATAATCATAAGTTCTTAAAAGCTAGGATGCGTTGCTTAGTTTGAAACCACTACCTCGTGGTTAACGGAGTAGGATTCCGACCAAAGACCGATGTTCTTAGTTTGAAAACCCACCCCGTTGCTAACGTAGTGGGATATCACATCAAACACCTTATTCATAATATGGCTAAGATGGTGGCTGAGTGTGACCTACCTAGACTTTCTTCAAGTGAGATATCACGACACACCAAATCCCTTAGAAGTAAGTACATTTAGTTTGAACCCCCACCTCGTTGTTGAGAGTGGGATTATCACGACACATCTTTTACTTGCTCCATAATATCCAACAGCATGCTTCATGGCAAAAATTTCATTATTCATGCAATTTTTGCATTCACATTTCATCGTGCTTCTTTGGCATTTTATCTTTTAAATCATACAAATCTCGCTTTGAAACCTTCAAGTTACAAATTGAAGCTTTTTCTGAATACATCGATTGGAACTTATGTTGAATTAAACTAGTACGGTATGATTAGGTGGATTAGATATTAGGAGAGAAACCAAAGTTACTTGTATAAGTTTTTAGCAGATTCTTGCTTAGCACATAAATTATATTTAACTCTATCATTTCTCGATATTCACATTTTTAAAATTCAAAGACTATAGAATTTCGTGAAAGCTTGGCCCTAAGGAAACTAGCTAGGCTCAACACGCTCCGAATCAAGTCAAAATTATTCTAATTCTACCAAAGAAAAGCGAAACTGTGACAAAACACTTATTTTATTTTGAAATTTTTTATTTTTTGTTTCAGTTGTTTGGTATTTTTGTGGTAAAAACGGGTTTACGTGGTAACAATGCTGCCAGGCAACAACAATTCAATTCGAAGATACCCCCCCATACCCCCCCAAACTAGAACTAAACATCGTCCTCGATGTTTTGAAGGGTACTACATTAATCCTAAGGCCATTTATGAGGTATGCCAAAAGATAAAACGTTAGTCGATAAGATTAGGATATCGGATTCCCAAATGAAGCTGAGGATGTGAAACTCTTGATGAATGACAAAACTGAGAGTCTTCACAATCCGGGCAATCCTGGACAATAAACAATAACAACAACATGGAAAGCAAAGATAAAAAAAAACATAAACTCATGGACACGGTAATGGAAAAGACAAGCTATTTTACACAACAACAACACTTATTTATAACTACGGATAAGCATGGGGTGCCTCCCACGAAGCGCTTGTTTAGGGTCGCGATGCTTGACCCATCACAAGGATTTATGGATCCTTGAGGAAACAAGTGGAAATTAAAATCATCATCGGACTTTCATTCAAGTGACTATGATAAGTATTGAATTTCATGAAAGTTCCACTCTTTTTGAGATACATCCGGCTTAGAAGAATGATACTTTTGAAATGCCGGGATCAAATATGGTGTCTTCATCCCCACAGGAGAGAAGAGAAGGCGGAATAACCGGATAAGCAAGAAATGGGAGAAAGATCCATACAACATAAGCGAAAAATTCACTAGTGGGTATGAAATCTTGCTCCAGGATGGGATGGGTGGGTAAAACATTAGGCACATCTACGGGGATGTCTTCCACCACATCAATGGTTGAATTTCCCGAATTGGGATAATCAACATAAAATGATTCGAACTCGGGAAGGGAAATAGAAGTATCGTCATCTACGGAGTCGACATCATCACTCTCAATACCTGGTGGTATTGATCCGTCATCAGCAAGAAACAAGTCAATCTCCTCCATAAGAGAATCATTATCCGCAACGGGGATATGAGATGGAGGGAGAGATTCGATAGCATTAGAATTGGCTTGAAGAGCTTCCGGAGGTCGAGGAGAAGAGTTATCGTAGAGCAAACTTTCCAAAAACAGAATATCACCTTCCGGGTCAAATTCAACTTCCTCAATTTCTGGTGGAATTGATTTAGGAAGGATGAGTTCACCGGCGAACTCATTGGAAAGAGAATCGATCTTAGGAGAAGAATCAATCGAAATGTCTCGATTTAGCACGGATTCTACAAGATCAGATTCAGCATCAAAAGAATCAATTCCCGGTGGAATTGAATGGATGCCTTCCAGCACCTCATCATTAATTCGATCTACCTTAGTCGAAGCAATTTCTTCATCAAGATCAAAGAGAGGATTAGAGAAAATGATAAAATTCTCTTTTGGAATGTCCTCCTCGGAAAATGACTCGTCACTTAAGGTAAAATCTTCATCGATATCGAAGAGAGGGTTGGAGAAAGTAAAATCATGATTCTTTGAAGAATCATCATATGGAGGCAAATCACACTCATCGTCGGAAAAATCCTCGAACTCAATTGGGGTTGGGACAAGGTTCTCGACACTAGACTTTATGAATTCGTCCGATTCCGTTGCCGGAATAGTGTCAAGATGCTCGTCCCCCAAACTTAGAGAGTTAACGGGCTCTTTGGTTGGTGATTCGGGTGTGATTGCAATGGTATAGTCCTCGTCATCATCATTATCACAGTAGACGAGAGGGCGATTCCAAGCCGGAGTATTGATGTACTCAGATAGCTCGTCACTTATGATTTTCACATCTTGAACAAGTTTGCTAAGCAATTCTTGCACTTCCTCGGATTGAGCGTGCTTAACTTCAAAAAAGTTGTCCCAAGCTTGCAATAGAACCTTAGGCGTTTTCCCAAAAGAGATACGATTAAACTTTTTGAGAAAGCTTTCAATCGATTTCATTAGGTCCTCTTGGGCTTGCAAAGCTTCCATGCTCATTGGTTGAGGAGGTTGATGATTGACGGAAAATTGCGGGGTTTGAAGTTGGTCAAAACCGAAAGAATGAGAGTTTTGACTCATCGGTTGACATTCAATAGTCGCATGAGGACCCCTACAATTTTCACAGCAAAGATTTTGCTGTTGAAGATTATGCAAATCTTGCGGGGAATTGAAATCAAGGCTGTAATCTGGCTCTGGATAGATAAACTGGCTTTGAGGTGTACAGCAGTGACAATATTGAGTATCGTTCCCGCAAAATTCACACAAGATTTGCTTAGAGTGTGTGGGGTGGTGAGAGAAACTTGGAGATTGATCAAAAGAGTACGGAGTTGAAAAATCGATTTGATTTCCATTTCCATAAGTACAACTAAGACAAACTCCATCAATGAGACGACAACCGCACTGTTGGCACGTGCACGAATAACAATAAGAGTTATCCGTCGGTTGTCCACACCCTACACATTCAAAACAGAGATAAGACTCCATCAGAATTAAACAAATAAGAGGGACAAGAAAAGAATTAAACGGTTAAGAGGAAAAAGAAGATTATTTTTTTTGTTTTTCGGATTTATTAACAACATAATTCACAATTGGACAAAATCAGATAAGAGAACTTAAGCCAAATAATCGATCTTACTTCACGGTAGCTCTCACAATGAAAAACGCACAGGTGAGCGGAGGAGTAGGAATAGCGCGAAGCTTATTTCTCCTTTCGGGTCGTAGTTCCTAGGAACAACCCTCCTTATACCCACTTTATAGTTTGTCAATCAGAATGAGGTGAGCCGTATATCGTAAGTGACACAGAAGGCAAGTTTTAAATCTTTTGTTCGAGTTGGGAACTCAATAGTTCACCGGAACTTATTATGATAATACCTCAGTGGAGAATATTATATTTTGGTATTTTACCAATTAGTGATTTTTAATTTTTATGGAAAATTTTTTTTTTTTATTTTTTTTATTTTTTTTTTTTTTTTTTTTAATTTTTATATGATATGTACTAATAAAAAGAAAAGAAAAATATTTTTGTGTTTTTTTTATGATATACTTAATATAAGACAGTTCAGATCAATTAGTCGGATAAAAATCGTAGCAAATGCCTCCCGGCCACGGCAGGCATAAAATTGATTCGACGGTAACACACTTATTACGCAACCCTAATACAGATCCTGACCGAATGCCCTTGACCAAGGCAAAAGGTCAAATTCCACAAAAGGATAAAATACACAAGTAAGAATCAATAATAAAAAGATTCCGGAAGAGATATTCCCGGGTCGTATGTCCCAACGAGGCTGCAATTGAAAATTATCCTGGTTTGATGAGAAATTGAATGATGAAGAATATATGATATGATGGAAACACTGATGTAATTACAACTAAAATTTAGTTAAATAAAACTTAATTTATTCTACGGGAAACAAATATAGGAAATGGAGATCTTAAAAACTACGGGAAACAAAATTAGTTATAGGGAAATCCTAAAATTAAATCTATTTACTCTAAAATACGGGAACAAAAATAAGGTATCGGAACCTAATATTAAATTAAGAAAAATAAAAGGCTAAATTAAATAAAAAAAATTCAAAATTATATTCTAATTAAGTTAATTGAAAAATAAAGATAACCTAGACTAAAAAGAGGTCGGTTTGAATGTAAAACCTCGCGTGAATAAGAAACGGTAAAACGCACCGGTAATAAAAAAGTGTCTAAACTGAAATTTAAGAAAAAATTTACAGCTAAACTAAATTTATATTTTTCCTACACACTAAATGACAAAGAAAAATTTTATAAAAAAGAAAAAATATTTTTTTATTAATTTTGGATTTTTTATGAATCTTTTAAAGATTAAAAACTAATTTATAAACTAAGAAAAAATAGAAATAGATCAAAAAATAAAAGTTATAAAAATTTTTAAAAAAATAAAATTAAATAAAAGAAAAGTTAACAATTCTAAAAAATATTGAAAATGCCCACCAAATTTTACTGATTAAATTAAAAGTTAATTGAACGTAATTAAAGCTAACCTTATTTAATTTATTAAATTTAATAAACACTGTGGTTAGCTACTAGGGACTAACAGTGAAAGGACACAAGGACTAACGGGGAATACTGGGACACTAACAAAGGACTAACTAAAAGCTAACTATAATAAAACTATAAATTACATAATGGCGTCCCTGAAGTGATACCCCGATTTCAAGGGTAAAGTCCAACTAGCTTATTATCAAAAAGCTATAAAAGAAGACTTGTTAAGGGGCTCAAGGGGAGTAACTTTTGAAAAAGCACGAAGTGCTGATTCTAAAAGAATAAGCCAGAAAATTAAGCTGTTTATGACAGCAGACTTAATGAGCTTATTTGCTTATTTTTCTTTGTTTTGGGGATTTTTATGCAACTAATAAGCTTTTTAACTTTTGGGGGAACAGATAAATAGGCTAGGGAGAGTCCGAAATAAGCTATACGTAATTCTAATTAAGCCCTAAAATAAGCTGGAAATTAATAAGCTATCTAAACAGTTTTAACAAAAAGACAGAAATAGGCTACTTTTAAGCTACTATTTAGGTGACCTAATAAGCTAGTTAAGCCAAGTAAGCTGTTGAACCCTAGAAATTACCCTATAAGCTATCTTAAACAGCAATAAAAAGCTAGGTTACAATGTAAAATAAGCAAACTAAAAAGGCTTAAAGATGGTGCTCAGCACCAGGGTATTGGTTAAAGAGGGGGTGGGCTTTTGCTTAAGCACAAATAAGTTCATAAGAGCTTAAATTGAAAAACTAATCAAAAACAGATTTAGATGACATATTAATGATCTTATTTTCAAAATTTGAGTTTTTAAAAAACATGAAAAATCTGCTGATAAATTAAATTGAAAAGTTAGATTTCTCACATTAAAACCACTTTGACAGATTTTGCAATTTGACTTAAAGGTACATGGACAGAACAAAAGCCCTTTTTAAATCTACTCTATCACTCAAATTAGACTCAAATAAGGGCAAACAAACTAAAGTTAAATGACTTAAACTTAAAACCTATTCTAGCTGTTTATGACTTAACAGATTATAAGCAATTTTAAAGAAGAACACAAGATGACTCTTTAAGTTGTAAAACTGCTTAGAAATTAACCTAGCTAGATCCAAACACTCAGCCAAAGGTGGCTGAGTGTTCTTAACCCATTAACATAACCATAATTACCCATTTTAACTATAGTGCCAAACACCCCCTTAATTTATAATTTCGGGTATTTTGACCTTTTTTTGGGTAAATGCAGGGTGAAATAATTAATTATAAGTTGAGTTTAATGACTTTTAACACTTTTTGCAACCATTTAAACAGATTTAAACAATGAACATTGAACTTTAAATTTCGAACATTAAAATAACAAGAAACTCTTAAAATTTTATTGATAAACAAGGGATTACAACATAGGACTTTAAAAATGAACTGAGTTACACTAATTGCTTAATAAAAGACTTTTAAAAGTAAAATTACACTAAAACATATAAAAAAATGGTGTGTTTGCTTCGGCTTGGTCTTCTCCCTTTTATAGCAGCTCTTTTTCTTCTCTTTGTGTTGGGATGAGTTATCTGTGTGAGTGTGCAAAGCTTTCCCAAGTCAATCCTAGCCTTGCATTGTTCTTGTCTTCATCTCAACCATTGATGGGTTTCGGGTTGAGTGAAATGAACTGGAAAGGGGGTTATAGGGGCATTGGGTTGTGGGGAAAGGTGTGGGTGAGCTGTGAGTGGTGTACTGGAGAGGTGGTTTGGCCATAAAACCGTGGGAAATGGGGGTTTGAGTTTTGGCGGGTACGATGGAGGGTACAGTTCTTGTTAGCAGGTTTAAAAGATATGTTTGGAGATGATGCAACTTTAGCCCCTCAATTCTTTCTCTCTTTTCACTTTCTTTCTAGCCGAAATTTTAGTTATAAAAGAAGTTAGGAAAGTGTCAGCAATGGTCCCTGCGTTTTATAACTAAAGAATTAAGAAAGTTTAGGTTAATTGCAATTTCAGTCCCTGCTGTTTATTACTAAAAGGAATAAGAAAGGTTTTGGAAAATTGCAATTTCAGCCCTTGTGTTTGTTTAAACCTTTTTTTTTCTTTTATAAAACCTATTTTAAAAATGACAATTTTAGTCCCTAAGGTTTATAAAAAGGATTAATGGGCTTTTGTTGGGCTTGGGCTTGTATTGGGCCCACTGGGTTTGGGTTTGGGCCCAATAAGGTACAGGTTTGGTTATTGGGCTTTTTCAAGCCCAATAAGGTTATGGAGTGGGTTTTGTGTGTACAATGGCTGAGATTGGCTGTAACTGGGCTAGGATTGGGCCTTCAAAGTCTTCACAGTCTTTGTCAATTGCACACAAATGGGCTGTTGTAATTGATTGAGGGCCCATTTGGTCTTCACAGTCTTCATAAATATACTATTGGGCTTTCCCGGCCCATCAGATGGGTAGATGTGTAAAGGAAGCAAAACAAGTTCAGGGACCAATGGTGAAATAAGAAAAAGAAAGAATAGTCAAGGATACAACTTTCATTTAGGCGGCACTTTTATTGGTCTCCACCTCAAAACTGACACAACCCACAACAACAACATCATTATTTTAAACAATCATTGTTTATCCAAGCTTGTCCCTCTCTTGCCAACATAGGCTCTTATATGCCCCATGCAACTCACTTCCAACTCACTCACTCACTCATCTAGATAACTTAATTTGAAATTGAATTTTAAAATTTTCCATACTTAACATTCACACTTTCTCTCTAAGTTTGGCATATTCCTTAGAATATTCTTTAGTGCTAACTCATGCCAACTCACACCTCACCTAAACTCAACCATGGTTAGATTCTAACCTTACCACTCACACAACTCATATTTGAAATTTGAATTTCAGATCTGTTAAATTTACAGTCTGAAGGTCAAGGGCTAAATATGTCAAGTTCTAAAGATGGAGGGCCTCTATGCTTTTCCTATGCCTATATAAGCTCCTTTAGGAGCTAGGGTTTGATCATCCCCAATATTTCACTCTTCATCTGTCATCTCTCTCTCATCTCTCCCAATCATTCAATCACGTATTTTGATATATTAAAGATCAATTTCTTTATTTAATCTTTATGTTCTTATTGTGTGTTGAGAGATATTTGTAAGTGAATAAGACTGGAATCCACCTAGTGGGGAACAATCATTGTCTTTGTAATCGTTCGACTATAACTCGTTTGAGGAGTAGTCTTCTTGTAATACTTTGATTAATAAAATAGCACAGGGGAGGTTGGTTGTGTGCAATTCCTAGTGTTCTTGTGTTGATCTTGATCCTGATTACATGGTATCAGAGCTAGGTTGCTCTGAATCATGATTTTTGGTTTTAGGGTTTGTTGAAGAATTGGGGGTTTCTTGATCTGGTGGCTTATTCTTAACGACAATATTAAGATTTGGTGTCCCTTTGACAGATCTGGTAAATTGCTGTGATTTTGATCAATTAGGGTTCTTAAACCCTAATTTGAATATTTGGGGTTTCTCTGCTCTTGGTATTTCTGGGCTCATTTTTGCTACTTGTAGCTCTTGACTAAGTGAATCAAGAGCACATGTGGTTAGTACCTGTGTTTCTGCTGCCTTTATAGCACTGTAAGTATCTCTTTTGATTAAGGCTCAGTTCCTTGTTAAGAAGGTGCAAACGGGTTCAGTTAACTCCTTGACCCTCCAGCGTGACTGGTGTGGATACCTGCTCTGACCAACCCCAATCTTCTTAATGAGGATCTAAGTAGCCTTGGGTGTGAATATACTTGTTTAATTATCTAATTTGTGTTATCTGCTCTGCATATTTGTTTGCTTTTAAGCTGCTTGTTTATTTGTTCATCATGGTTGATGCTAGTGGTTCTAATGTTGTTGATTGCATTAATAATTTGGATGCTGGTAATCCCTTGTATGTGCAAAATAGTGATAATAGTAATTCTGCCCTTATTCCATTTAAGCTTATTGGTACTGAAAATTACAGAATTTGGTCTGGTGCTATGAAATTAGCTTTACAAGCTAGGAATAAATATGGCTTTGTTGATGGTAGTTGTCTAAAAAAATCTTATGCTACCAGTGATGTGTTATATGCTCAATGGGATAGATGTAATACTATGATTATGACCTGGATCATGAATGTTGTGTCTCAAGATGTTTACATGGGTCTGATATATTCTGAAAATGCTGCTGATGTCTAGAAAGAGCTAAATGAAACATATAATAAGGTTGATGGTTTTGTTGTTTATAATCTTCTTCAAAAAATTAATTATGTTAAGCAAAGTGGTAGCTCTGTTGCTGATTATTATCACAGACTTAACTCCCTTTGTAGAGAATTTGATGCCCTGACCAAACTGACTAAGTGTGTTTGTGAAGTTAAATGTTCTTGTGCTGCAAGTTCTGAG
>BQNB010051491.1:2622-39620 GCA_026074375.1 Tanacetum coccineum | reverse complement strand
TTACCGCCAAACTCCATCTTGACCGGGTACACTACTCGTTAAAGTGTTGTTTTAGGTTTGTCGGCTAAATAAAAATTTAAAACTTGATAATCAAATAATTGACCCTACACGACAACACATCAGTTATGAAGTCATCATGAACAACAGGTCTTCTGGTCCTTTCAGGCCTTTGTAATGGTTGTTGAACAATAGGTGGAATTAGGTTTTCATCATGTGGTGGTGCATCGACTACAAGAATATCAAAAACGTCATCTGAAGGTACGATTGTTGTGTTTTCCATATATAATGGTATTGATGACTCTTGAGTAGGAGCATCAATTAATTTTTCATTTAAGTCAATGCTCTTTCACCACTCCCATGGATTTTACCATTTTCAAGAAATTCAGCATCCCTTGTTTCGACAATCCGAGTGGTATGATTAGGGCAATAGAACCGATACCCTTTAGATCGTTCTGGGTATCCAATAAAATAACAACTAAAGGTTCTTGAATCGAGTTTCTTTGTTTGAGGATTGAAAATCTTTGCTTCAGCCGGACAACCCCATATCTTAAAATAACGTAAGCTAGGTGTCCTACCTGTCCAAAGCTCAAATGAAGTTTTCAGGACATACTTAGAAGGGACCCTATTAAGTATATGAGTTGTGGTTTTTAATGCCTCAGTCCACAAAAACTCTAGAAGAATAGAATTGCAAATCACACTTCGCATCATATCCATTAGGGTGCGATTTCGCCTTTCTACAACACCATTTTGTTATGGTGTATATGGCATAGTAAACTGATTAACAATTCCATTTTCCTGACAATATAAGGCAAATAGCCCGGGGCTTTGACCAAGATCAGAGTGTTTACCATAATACTCTCTGCCCCTATCTGATCTCACTATTTTGGTCTTACAGTTTAGTTGGTTTTCAACTTCTGCTTTAAAGATTTTAAATACATTAAGAGATTTAGATTTTTCTGTTATCAAGTAAACATAAGTGTAACGAGAATAATCATCAATAAACGTAATAAAATACTTATGTCAACCTATGTCATTTTTAAAAGGTCCACAAATATCTGTATGAATAATTTCAAGAAGATGTTTACTTCTTGTGGATTCTTTCTTAATAGTTTTAACAAATTTTCCTTTAATACATTCAACACATTGATTAAAATATGAAAAATCTAGATAATGAAAAATTCATTCCTTTATAAGACGTTGCATTCTATCTTTAGATATGTGACCAAGACGTTTATGCCACAATCTCGAGGAACTTTCTTCATCTAAATATTTTCTTTTTCCATTACTAATGACATTCACAACCATTGATAATATGGATTTTTCAAATTTGCTATCTAATTGCAATTTAATGAGGTTATTATC
Organism: Tanacetum coccineum; assembly: GCA_026074375.1. Classification (NCBI taxonomy): domain Eukaryota; kingdom Viridiplantae; phylum Streptophyta; class Magnoliopsida; order Asterales; family Asteraceae; genus Tanacetum; species Tanacetum coccineum. The sequence continues at coordinate 38,258 of BQNB010051491.1, read as the reverse complement.
TAATGAACCAATGCCAACAAGACAGGAATTAAAATACACTTTTAAACCATAATATCCAAACATGAATTCATAATCATAAAGAAGTAACTTATGAACAGAAATAAGGTTACGAGTAATGGATGAAACATAAAGTGTATCTTTTAAGTACGTAATGAAACCACTCTTTAAAATTAATTTAAGAGTTCCTACGGCTTCAACATGTCTCTCATACCCGTCGCAAACTCTAATGGTTCTTTCCCCCTTTTGTGGCATCCTCTTTGAAAGAAATCCCTGCAATGAATTTATTATATGTACCATGGAACCACTATCAATCCAAATAAGTGTTTGAAGGGACATTAATGAAAAAACTTTCATAAGTGACATAGGAAAAAGAAGAACCTTTCTTATCAAACCATTCTTGAAACGTTGGGCACTCCTTTTGGAAATGTCCAGGATTCTTACAGAATCGACATTTAGAGCTTGATTCCTTGCCATTACTTGAACTTGCCTTGTCAGAATTTCCTTTTTCCCATTTAGAACCTTTGTTACCTTTAAAAATTTTCTTTTTGTGGCCTTTAGTGGTAGTAAGGTAAGCAATATCCGGCTTTTCAATTTTAAGCCTTTCCTCCTCCTGGACACACATGGCTATTAACTCACTTATTTTCCATTTCTCCTTTTGCGTGTTATAGTTTATCTTAAAAGGACCAAAATGAGAAGGGAGAGATGTCATTATAAAATGAACAAGAAAACCTTCAGATATTACCATGTCCATGCCTTTTAATTTAGAGGCCATGTCATTCATCATCATGATATGCTTACGAACCCCACTAAGACCATCATATTTTGTGGTTAGCATTTTGAGAATAAGAGTACTCGCATTAGCTTTAGACGAGCCCTTAAATTGTCCCTCAACTGATTTTAAGAACTCTTTATCATTTTCAGAGTCCGGAATGGCTCCTCGAATAGATATCAAAATGGAGTTCTTCATTATCATTAAGGACATGCGATTCGACCTTTCCCATATTTCATAAGTCCTTTTCTCATCGACCATGCTAGTGGCCGTTAGAGGGTTAGGTTTGTCGAATCTTAATGCATAGTCCAAATCAGTTATGCCGAGGGAAATTTTCACTTGCTCTTTCCACAATGAAAAATTTATTCCATTTAGGGGTTCAATGCCGGATACACAATTGGTAATAGCAGTAGGTGTCAAAGCTGTAACAACAAACTCAGGCTCATATAGGACTATAATTATTTCCACGGTACAAATCATATAAAGACTATATCAGTATCATTAAACAACCAACTATAGGGTAAAAGCTAGTTATATAAATCTAACCACAACACCATATTAGATTTACATTAGAAGTTGGATGTAATTGTTAACTTCTCGTTGGTTCCATTAACAACAAATTAATAACCTCTACATTTTAATCATGCAAAATCAATCAACAAAATACATCACTGCTGGGCAGGAATATTTGCTAATTAATTATCTAATTTGCAAAATACCGTTTGGCGGTCAAAATTATGATTATCCGTTGGGGTAATCCATAATCCTGAACACACCAATACGTAACTTAGTATGACTTTAATTCACATAATTGTTTCGATTAAGTGCTTTCCGTTGGGCCATGAATCAATCTTAACAATTAGTTTGTCACAAAAAATGTTAACAAATCAAAAGAAACATGTTTTAAGTACCCTATTTTATTTAAGCATGATGAAATAAAACAATTTCATTATGTATATAAATATACGTTTCTTTCTTTTGAACAACAATAAAGTTCAAATACGAGACAAAATATTAAAGTCTCATAATCAAAATAATAGTCTTATCAGATAAAACATATTAATATTTTTTTGTTTTAGACATGTTATAAAACATATGAAGACAACAATTAGTTCATTGTATACACATACTTTGATACATTAAAAATATAATGAATCAAGAATTATCATACTGATATAACATTTTGATAGCAGGCCAAAAAGAAACTAAGGTGTTGTTTGTTTATTAAGAGGCTCTGAATATGAATCTGATTCGCACATCTGAATCTGATGCGCAAATGTTTGAATCTGAATGAAATGATATTGTTTGTTTTTTACTTTTTAAATGTCTGAACGATAGCAGTACAAATCAGTTTTTTTTTAAATTCAGTTTTATTCTTACGAAACATAAACATGTTTAAAAATTATATAGAGCATTTTAGTCATAAAATTAACATAGTTGTGCAACATGATAATAAAATGTCTTAAAAACATTCAAAATTTTGTGTCGCAATTTATTCTCACAAAGTAGTCATATATTGTACTCACATGTGGTTTAATATCTTCATCATTTTGCAAATTGTTACTATCATTAACTTTACAATCATTAAATTGCGAAAAATAAAATTTCATAATATACTTAACATTGTCAATTAACAATTAAAATATTTTTTAGTGACAAATTTAAACTCATGAGCAAATTACACGGGCCACAATTTTATTGTACAAACTAGTTATATATTACTATTGTTTGAAAAACTTTTAAATGTTTAAGCATCATTATCATTAGTATTTTGAACATTATTTTTTTTTAAAAATATTAATTCTTTTTAACGTAGTAGCAATATTAAAATAAGAGTAAAAAAATATCTCACAAAACATAGAGAGAAAAAACAAAAAAAAAATAAATTAAAGAAAAAAACAAAAAACAAAAGTAAAGATTGAAGAGGCATTAAGACCCCCATCTACATCTAGTTGGTTAAGATGTTACAGCCTCTGAACAAGAGAAAAAAAAACAAACGCACTTAATGGGCCAAATGCCCTACCTGGAACACCCGAGCATTTATTCAATGGACATGTACTCATACAAATGCCCTACTTGGAACACCTGAACATTTAACAAGTTTGTAAAGGAGCATGTAAACGAGTTTGCAGTCAATCATGTAAATGAGTTTGTAATCAATCATGTAAATGAGTTTGCAATCAATGAGTATGTAAACAATTTTGTAAACGTGTATGTAAACAAGTATATAAACAAGTTATGAAGTCAAGTATGTAACAATTTGTAAATACGCATGTATTCTCACCCCAAAGTGTTAAAGTATATGTAAAACGAGTAAAATGTGGGGCTATAAACTCACCTCTAGTGAAATTAGTGATTATCGCAAAATCAACAAAGTAATCATCACGAACGATCCGAAATGCAACCTAATTAATTATAGGTCTTATAAGAATAGTGTATTTAAAATAAATATAACCATATAAATTATAGAGTTATATCACCACCTAAAAGTGTTTGTTTAATTTATAAGATTGAAATAATATTTAAATTGTAATTGTAAAATAAATGTTCAAGTATTTGTGTTTGTGAAAAATATTACCCTTGTCCAACAATTGATTATTCGTTAATAATTGATTTAATATTTTTAGTATTTATATAATGATATTATATAAATAGTTTTATTGTTTTATAAAATAATATTTATAAAGTTCAAAACATATATAAATATTATATAAGTAGTATGACATTTTTTTAAGGTTTTTATAGCCCAAACGTACCCGAAAACCCCTTTTTATATTTCTAACAGCTCACATGTAGTTTTTGTAAAAATAGTGCACAAGAGTAAAATAGTGTATAGAATCTTTATAAATTTATAACTTTCGCTTGGCTTTTAACTCCGTTTTTAACGTTCTTTTATATGTACGAAATCGTGACGAGATTATACTAACAAAAAACTACTTTTTTTATTTATAACATTTCTGTACATGATCTCAGTAAACCAAAATTTTTAATATGTTATTTATCAAGTTAGTTTTTATAATATGTAATTTTCAAATTCTTGTAACTAATTCAGATCTCCTTCGTTTTATATCGTTTTTAATGTTATTTTATATCAACGAAATCGTGTGAGATGATTCTAAACAAAATAAAATTGTTCATACAATTTTTATCTGTTTCAAACAGTAGCCGTTTTTATAAAACCTATTTTTTATAAAACACTTTTACGTATTTAATTATCGTAATCTCGTAAAATTCATAACTTCTTCGTTATAGCTTCGTTTTTCGAGTTCTTTAAATGCTTGAAATCCTCATAAAATGTACTATTTGAATCAGTAGAGTATATATTTTATAAAATTTCGTATAATTTCAGAATGTACAAACTGTTGGGATATATATACATATATGTATTTGTTTTCATAAACTTTAACATAATTAAATTATTACCAATCCACTAATTTAATTAATACAACATATCTTGTATACTTTAGGTCCTTTAATTTATGTCCATAGTTTTAAGTTCAATAAGTCCCAAATAATTGTCCACAACAATTGTATAACTAAGCCAACACTTTGTAATACATATGCAAAAATGTATTCTTGCTTTCTAATATATATTTAACATTATTTTACCATGAACATAACTTTACTTAAATATGTATAATCTTGTACTATTTATATATTTTATAAAATAATTGCTAGATGGTGAATAACAATATAACAAATAAGTAAACATGAAAATGAAATGATTATAAATGAGTAGGGTTTATATTAGACCTTGAATGAATGAATTAAGATAAGAACACAAATCTAAACCCTAGTTCTTCAACCCGAAATCCTTTTCATAAACCCAAATACTCCTTTGCAAACCCTAGCTTTGATTCTTGAAAACCCTCAATATACATTGTATAATAACCCTAATGATACTTGTATGCTTGTAACCTTGCTAAAATCAAAACTATGAAATTTGTTTCTACAACTATTAAGCCATGTGTTTTAAAGAGAAACAAGGGAGAGTGTTTTTGATTTTTCTTGCAAAGGAAATGTGTGTGTAACAGTTTACTAGGAGGTCTTATTTATAGTGGAAGTAATTATCAAAACCATTTGTAAAACAATGGTTAGGAAGTGGTTTAAGGACAATGAGTAAGAGCTCTCCTCCTCCCTAGGAGGAGGGGACGATTTGGGTATAAGGAGAGGATAAAGGATTAGACAATTTATGGAAAAATGGTTTTTTAGGTTTACATGTTGGGTAATAACTAGAATGAAATGACCTTAGTGGAGGTTTAAGTTTTATTTGTTATGTTATTACTTGTATAACTAGCCTAAGGGTTTATAAGTATAGGAATGATTAAATTTTTGGGTATTGGGTATAAAAGTGGGTATTTGTTGAAGTATAGATAGGTATAGGTGCTTCCATGTATGCGCAAATGTAATTTATTGTGAAACGTAAACGTTTTACGTAACCAATAAAGATAAAATATGAAAAGTTAATAATTATCTTCATAAAAATAATATAACACTTGTTTGACGCAAACTTTTATTTGTTTGATGTCTGTTTACGTTGAATGTTGAGTTTTAGTTTACGTGAATTAACTAAACGTTGAAAATTAAAAGTAAACGCGTGAAAGTTTAAAATAAATAGTTAAATATTTATTGACGTAAAAGATGTGAAAATGTAAATTGTTACAAAGGCCACATTATGGAATATGCTTACATGATTCACTTACCTAATTCACTAGTGAGAGAGACGAGAATAATGACTGCCTCAAATCTCATTTTGGTTATATGTGTTGCTCTTTTTTTAGATCCAGTCCCTCCACCACCGCGAACCCCAGTTAGATTCAGGCATGCTACACTTTTTAGTTATTGGGAGAACCTAAGTACTCTCTTTCGGATTCAGGAAAGAACTCTCATAGATCTTTTTTCCTTTTGGAAGATACAAAAGCGAAACAATCAACCTATTGATATTAGAAGACCCAACGGATTCTTCAAATGTATCATTTCTGGGTCCAATGGAATCCGTAAACAGTCAATATGGTTTTATTGAGTTTAACGAAATTGGTCCTTACATTTTGTTTTAAGGATTCTCTCCCCATTATTTTAATCCGTAATGGGTTTGGTCTTTGAGACTAACGATTGTCAATTTATCTCGTTAAACGACATCGTGTGACTAACATGTGAGGGTTTTTTTTAGTAACCATGGTCTTTGACCTTTTGGCCGACTAATCCACGGGGTTTGAACCCACCGCTACACAGACTCCAACCAGGTAAAGCCCTCCCTTTTCAGGAGGTTGATGTGTGAGGAGGTTTACGCTAGGTAGTAATTTTCTTTTGTCGAACTTACTTATAATCTTTTTGACTATCCTTTCTCGCACTTATCTTATATTTGCAGAGTTAAAAACCTATACACAAACACACATTAACAATGGTGAGATGTCATAACTGTATATTACAATCCACAATTCGAACTTCATGGACTGCAATCAATCAAGGCATGCGATTTTATTGTTGTTCTAAAAGTGTAAGTTTTTAACTTATCTTATTTTGTAAAACCCAAATTTGGTTGACCTAATCTTCGTATCTTCTTTTTACGTTTCTTTTTTTTAATGGGGAAAAATTATGGGTTTATATATTGGTATGATCCTGCGATGTGTGAAAGGGATGTGTAAATCATTTCGGGTCTTTTACATTCAATGAATGACCTATAAGAACAAGTACATCAAAATATTATTAACCTCTACATTTATGCTTTCATTCGGCCTAAGTCTTCCTACTTGACTAACCTGCATTCTTATTTTCGCCTACATTCTTAGACATTCTACCCAACTTCCTTAATCACTCCTTCAACCACTCATCCTTACTTACATCATTAACATCATTTTCCACTACATCATCAGTATTATAAGGTTAATTATTCCATCCAATAGGCAAAGCATCATCTACAATTTTAGGTTTTTAGAAACATAGTGCTCAAAATATATCTCAATAACCTTGTACTTAGCCACAAACTTCAATAATTCCCACATATCTTTATCGATAGCTGATTTTTTAAGACCATTATCTAATTCAGTGTTAGGTTCTTTATAATAATAAACCATATATACATTTTTATAACCTAACTCTTTCATCATGGTGGATAACTCAACCACATAAAAAACATCTGAATCAATATCGTCTATCCAATTTACGTTCCTACCTTTGTAACGTATCTTAAGAGGACTTGTGAATGCACCTCCATGATTAATCTTAAGACAAAAAACGGATGGAAATTTACCTATTCATAACAAAATACAATTTAAAGTTAGAAACAAAAAGCTATTGATAAAAAACTAAATAGAATGGAGAAACACATATGATAATCATGATAGGGATCCACTTGTGAAACTTTTTATGCACCCTCCATTCACACAACATTATTGATTTTGCTTTCATTCTTGCAAGAACACTTATCTAGGGTTTATTAGAGTTGTAGGTTGTTAACTATAAAAGAATAGCTGATTCGGTGGTCTTGGTGAATCAAACCATATGGTAGTCATGTTTAGAGAGAGAGAGTAGAGGGAGAAACTTGTATGTTTATAAATGAATGAAAAGTGAAATTGTTACAAAAGTCTCACCCCTCCATAGAAGCAATAAAGGGGTATATATACCACCATCTAATACATAAGTTTACTAAGTTAACCACTTTAGTCCCTACGTATGGTGGTATGTTAAACTATGGTAATTCCGTAATGTCGTCACATAAAATGAAATCCTAACAATCTTCCCTCATGGGACGATATACGAAATTACTTACAATATTTTTCTAACAAGTACATAATGATTAAGAACAAGAGCTTCCAAGAAGCTTCTAATGCTGATGATGTCTTCCATGGTCTTTGACTTCAAGTCTATACTCCAACACGAATCATCTTTGTAGTACCTTGTAGGAGAAATACTGTAATAGGCACGAACTAAGTAACCCACACACTTCTGGTTAAGGAGAAGCTTCTGAATTAGCTTCCCCCTAATTCATGCTACATATTCATCATTTAGAAGCTTTCAAAGCTTCCCCCAAACAAGCAATCCTCTCTTGAGCAGTTTCAAAGCTTTCTTTCAAGCATAGAATAATTAAGTGCACAACGGAATTAGTAGCAAACCACATCAAATATTGCTCCTTTGATAATAAGCTTAGTGATTAACTGTTTGGGGAATCATCAAATAGATCAACAACGTATCTTCTCATGCTTGAATAATTCTTCTCATATTTCTTCCACGCTGGAAGCTTAAGTAATGCATACCAAAAGTATTAAGAGATCTCTTACCCATGTAGTTGAAGAGATGCTACCAGTCTTATTATATGAAGCTTAAAAACCTGAAGTACACACTCTATCCCATTCATGAAGTCAAAATCATAGTGTCAAAGTTAATTAAGTCTCGGACGTGTGCATTCCTTCCTTCAGGATAATGATGATATTTCTTGTAACACCCAAGGTTAGCTAAGTCCCGGATGTTGACAATTAAACCCTCCAAGTAGTCAAAATGATAACACCAAAGTCAACTAAGTCCCGGATGAACTAATTTCTTCCTGCAAGATAATGACTATCTAGAGGAATCACCATACCATTATGTACCTCTTTTATCATCAGAAACAGTTTCTTACATCTCTTCCTCTATGTAGTTGGAATAGTACACCAAAATCCACCAGTTAAAACACGGATTTTCTCCGTGGTTATGACATTAGTCTTCCCGGAATGACCTAAATTAAGAAAAAGACATGAAGTTCATCACATGTACTCGTTATGCATTCAGATGTATGTCTCCTTCCCCCTTGCTGGTTTTGATAACTCAGAATAGAAAAACATTGTACGCACATATACTTGAAATCTTGTGAGAAGAATAAATTAGTTCATATCTGTCCCGTAAGAATCAACTGCTGATCAAATCTCTGCTCATAAGCTCTCTCTGACTATCTTTACCAATCCCTTTGTAGGCTAATTGAAATGACCACTGATGGAGTAAATCCGATATACCAAACTTGAAACTAAAGTAGAATTTCCCCGTTCTGTGACAAAAGCTTTGCACTAATGTGGAAGAACGGTGTAGAAGAATTGTGCTCAAGCAAATCTCTAAGAACTCTATACACTCAACTAAAGGCAATAAAAGAACAACACCGTCTTAAACTATCCACAACGTCTAGTGCCGTGTGACACTGAGGTACGTACAACGTAACTCCTTTAAGTGATAGTTATCCAGTCCTTCAACCATCCACCCCTCTTCTGGAAACCTAGATAACCAATCTTCCAACTTAAATCTTAAGCACAGCAAGTTATCATTAAAGTCATGCATCCAACCAACCTCGACTTCAAGATAAAGTAAGAACACACCGAAAAAATAAACCCACACAGAATACAATAAAAAAAGGTCATGTTCCCATAAAATTATATTAAAAAAAAATCCGTATAGCAAAAAAAAAAAACTTTTAAACATGAACCCCACACATAAGCCCATATGAGAAAAAAACAAATTATTAAATATGAGGACGAAAAAATAAAACCACAGAAAATAAAAAAAATTAAAAATAGTAATGTCTCGCAACTACGTGAAAAACGACCCGCAGCAACGCGCGGGTAATCATACTTGTTGATAACAAATAACTACGTTGGCCCATTTGTAAAATCAATAACAAATAAACATGTTGGCCCATATGTAAACTCAGCTCACGTCTTCTTCGTTAACCGACCCAATAACCATAAGTAACCAGTTGCAATAGACCCATCAGCCCAACATTGGTTTATAAAACTCGGCCTACTAGATGATGTATCTGATCCATTACCAAGTAACGTGAATTAGGGATATATATAAATCAATACAATCCCTAATTTGTTACACAGATATCACCCTAATCACATAACTCATCCGCCACCACTACACTTTTCTCCACACAACCTAAAACACTATCAACGATCCATCTTTATCACTCCAATACAATTAAATCTCACATTTAACATCACGTGCTCATCCATCATTATATCTCCATATTCTTTGTAAACCTATGAACAACCATACCAATATTCACACGAATTAAAACCGACCCTTTTAATTAACGAACCAGAAATGGTTACGAGATGAAGAACACAAGACGACTTAAAGCTTCAAGATCTTGTCAAAGGGTCTCAGGTAGGGATGTTATAAATGTTTTGTTTGACCGAATAAAAGAGAGAATATAACATGATTGTTATACTTCTCTTTTTAGATTCGAATATAAAAGAGAAGTCGAATGCTTTACATAGATCGATGATGGATTATTGTTCTAATACTTAGATCTTAACAAATCTATGAACAAATCTGAGGTTTGTTTATATTTCTTGTTTGAGTTTGAATCTTGTTGGTGTGAAGAGGTTGGAGGAGATAATGATAAGTGACGAAGGGATTTTAGTATAGATGTGGATTTGTGTTGATGAGGCTGTGATGATTGTAAATTGATGTTGTTGTGGGTTTCGATGGTTGAGGTATATAGTTGTACTTCGTTGGTTTTATACGAGTCTGTCTCATTTTCTTTTTAATTTAGTCCTTGACTTGGTCAAACAGACTCAGGTGAGTTGACCCGAGTCAACTCGGTAAGTACCGAGTTGACTCGGTTTGGAGTTGACTCGGTTTGGGTTTGTGGTAGCAACTCGCTGCCAAGCAACTATCTGCCAATAACATAGCCAACTCGCTACTGTGTCTAAAATTAGGCAGAGTTTCATTTAGATTTGGCATAGATTTTTTGTCTTCTTATAACCTATACACCAACTCGCTAATTGCCAACTCCCTAGATCTTCAACTCGCTACTGGTTCTTAACTCGCTATTGTTGTCTTTTTGCACTTTTTCTCTCTAGCAAAAAACACAAAAAGATGTCCTTCAAGCCTAAAAATCCGAATCTGGGTTTTTCATGTTCTCTTTCATACCAAGAACAAAAAATAAGCTTCAAGGTTGTTTATTTCAGAAAATAAGCACAAATAAGCTGATAATGTGCTTAACCACAAGACAACAAAAAGTGATAACATTAACAGTGGACAGATATCGAGACCTGATAAAAAAACTTGTAATCTTTGACCATAAAATATGACTTTTCAGATCTGTTTTTGAGACAAAACTATGTCAGATCTGTTGGTAACAAGAAATGACTAAAAATTCTCAAATAGACCACGAAACCAGAATCGAGACAAAAGACAACAATGACAAGTTTGAGACCAACCAGACCAAAAATGAACCCGACCCAAGAGTGTAACTATGGCTCTTGATACCACTTGTTAACTATAAAAGAATCGCTGATCCGGTGGTCTTGGTGAATCAAACCATATGGTAGTCATGTTTAGAGATAGAGAGTAGAGGGAGAAACTTGTATGTTTATAAATGAATGAAAAGTGAAATTGTTACAAAAGTCTCACCCCTCTATAGAAGCAATGGAGGGGTATATATACCACCATCTAATACATAACTTTACTAAGTTGACCACTTTAGTCCCTACATATGGTGGTATGTTAAACTATGGTAATTCCGTAATGTCGTCAGATAAAATGAAATTCTAACATAGGTTTTGAGAGAAAGTGCGGTGGATGAGACAATAAATCTTGAGGATGAAAAGTGTTATGAAATGTTTTGATAAAGTCAAACGAGGTATCTAGGAAAGTGAAAAGAGCGTTGAAACTCCTTTTACCATAATACCCTAACATGTTAGTCTTAGGGGTCAAATCCTTTACGAATCAAAACCATAGAGAGAGGATATGTGAAAAAAATTGTAAGAACCACTTCCATTAAACTTGACAAACTACATGGATAATTTATGCAATTAACTCTTTTGGTTATATCTTTAAAAAGTTATTTTAACTTGACTTTTCTTTTAACTAATGGTTATAAAATAATTGGAAATAGACAAATAATGGGAATTAATTTTTTCGTCAAACTAAAATTCTCACTTTATCATTGTTTTTAAAAATTAAACATCTCACAAACCATTAATCGTTATGTTAAACAAATCATATCATCGTGATGATAACTAATACATCTTTTCATAGAGAGTACTTCTATATACTTTCGACGGATTTTTTTAAAACTCTTTTTGTGAGAGTTGAAATTTACGCGTGGTAAAATCACACTTGACTTGTTAGTTTAAAAATCACACGTGATTTTAATATAAAAACCACATGTGTTTTTTCTTGGCGTAAATTCCAATCCAAATATGAAATCTTGAAGAAAAAAATAATTCGTCGAAAGTATATCGAAATGCATGTCTACTGAAAAATAAGAAAAATTTTGTTGCGAGTGTGTATTTTTGTTGCTTCACGATAAACCGTTTGAATAATATTTTATTTTCCAAAAAAAGGTGAGTTATTTTAATAAAAAACTAGATAATCAAGATTTATTCATTAAATCTGTAGAAAATTTATTAGGATGATCTCTGTGGACGATTTTGCCGAGGAATTGATATATATCAACTTTCACACACCTATTACTGTCCTTTTTTCTTCTATTTATGTCAACAAAGATTTTCTTGACTTATTTTCTCAAAAGAAACATCAAAACTAAATATATAATATTTTTATATCCAGTAGTAGATTATAACCTAATACAGAGTAGTAGTATTATTATTCAGGCTAGTTTAAGATTGCGTTTGTTTTTTCAGATTTTTTTGTCTGGTATGCAAAAAGTATGTACGCAAGAAAAGAGGTAGATCTAAAATTTTTAAGATATAATAAGTGATAATTAAACAAAAAGATCTCTACAAAATTAAAGAGGTAAAAGTCATTTTTTCCTTTTAGGTATAAAAATAAACAAACACAATTCTTTCTTTTTTCTTTGCGCTTACAAACATAAAAGGAATGTAAAAATTGTACACAAAGTATCAAAGAACCCAACCAACCTTCCATTGGTTCTTATTATTATGAAAAAGTTTGATTACAATACAAGATAGAACACGAAAAGTGTTCTAACAACAAATAGAGAAAACTAAATAATAATAGATCATCACACAATGATCAGTCGAACGATTACAACCAGAAAACAGATCTAACAAATGATTGAGAGAGAGATAAGACTTTAGAGAGAAAGAGAGAGAGATTATTTGGGTTAACCCTAATAATTAGCTGATGTCCAGCTTTTATAGCCACAAAAAGGAAAGTTCCCTCAAGCCCTTGAACTCCAAGCAATCAACACAAAAGCCCCTTCCAGAATAACATAAATAACCTACAAGAATATAAAACACATGAGAGATCCCTCTACTTGATATAGAGGTTAGAAAACAAGAATAATTTGTACAGGTTTAACCCTTGTACATTAAACATAAAGTTTCTATTCCAACACCCTCCCTAAAACTTTATACTCTTAACATATCCTTTAAGTTCAACTTCTGGCATAACACTTGATGCTTATGAACATCAAGCCCTTTGGTAATTATATATCTGCAATCTGCTGAGTTGTGTGAATTTGATAGTTTTAACAACACCAGCAGAAACCTTTTCCCTTACTAAGTGTAAATAAATCTCAAAATGTTTAGATTTCTCATGAAATACAAGATTTGCAACAAGCTACAAAGCAGAAATGTTATGACAATACATCTCAACTGGTAACACACCAGTAATACCAAATTCACTCAAAATGTGGCATATCTAAATAATTTCACAAGTAGCAAAAGCAATGCATCTATATTCAGCTTTCGTAGAAGACCTGGATAAAGTTACTTGCTTCTTGCTTTACCAAGAAATCAACGAATCACCCAAGAAAACACAGAAACCAGATATTAATTTCCTAGTGATAGGACATCTTGTCACACCCCACCAAGGCGGAACCGCGAGGTGTAACATATTAATAAACATCACACAAGATGATAGATAAAACACCATACATGAATTTAGATAAAAGAAAGTTATCCGAATTACAACATTACAAAGTACAAGTTTAAAAGTACAAAAGTCAACATTTTTGTTTATCTTCCGAACATGGATCACCCCAAAAGACAATAGCTTGGAAGAAAATAGACATCTTGAACAATCAAATGCAATCACACTAAGTTTCCACCTTAGGAATGTCACCTGAAAAGCATGATAAAAATGGTTAACTATCGAAATAGTTGGTGAGTTCTCAAGATTATGTACACCAAATATAGTTTTATAAAAGAGTAGATGTCCGATAAAAGTTTATCAACTCAATGGCAAATTATCAATAATAGTTGTCCACACCAAGATAAATTTCCAAATAAGTTGAGAGTCCAAAACAAATCAATGTATATGTATGCTATAGTGATTATGCGAGGCACTACTTAAACGTATTCAGCCTAACCGTTCCATCATCCAATCAAGTTCTAGTTGTATAGTGTGGCACAAACACTTAGTACTATGCACCCTTGTGCGGGGAGTGAGGAGGGGTTAATCTCCTAATAGCGCTATCCATAAGTACTAACGTCTCAATCCTGTTGAGGGGGAAAGTGAGTTAAAAGTAGTGGCGGGTTCCAAGCATACAACAACATACATATTAAGTTCAAGGTTCCAAGTTCAACACCTTTCCAAATTTCATCAAGTTCAAATTAGAATTCCATACATTCAAAACAAGTTCAAGTTTTAAATATGCTCAAAAGATAAATTACTTAAAAGCAATTTCATAACAGACGACACATCATGCTTTCTACCCCAAAACATTTAAAATCCTGTAAAAAGGGGAATGTGAGAAACTCACCGAAGATAGGAGTATCGATCGAGAAAATCAAAAAATGAAGAAGAACGACAACAACGATCTCAACCACGACCTATAATAATAGTGGTCCGCGTATAAGAGAATATAGCTATGCGAAAATGCATATTTTGAAATGATATGGAATATTATATATATCTACATGTATAAATCCTATGTCGAAGAATCCATGCATAAGACACAACCTACTATTTTCACACTTATGTTTTTCTGAAATTTTATTGGGTTTTCCTAGTCGCTTGACGATGCTTTAAGAAATACTAAACGACCATAACCAATGCTCATCTTTCATTTCTAACCACTTATATGTATTGATAGGCTACTGAAATTTTCCGAAAAATTATAGACAAGCTTAACCATTTTTCAAAAATACAACCAAGCAACATGTCCGAAACAGGGTCTACTAGAACCTTGACATTCAGGAAAATCTTCTAGAAATTTTCCCAAAAATTATAGACAAGCTTAACCCCTTTAAACCTTCTAGAAAAATCTGGAAAAATTTAGGAAAATCATACACATTATGAAGATGCTACTGTGTGAATTTCGTCAAAAAATATTAAGTTTTGATCCGCTTGCACACTACATCTTTGGAATCTAAATTCTGGACCAGAATTGCAGTTTTGACAACACATTTTGTAAAGACCTTTTGACTAACTTATACTTTCTGAAAATCCGCGAGACCTTTTTCATTAGAAAGTAGACTCGCCGAACTTAGTTTTAGAGTCAAGAAACTCTATAAAAGATTTTCGGATGACTTAGTTATGACACACGCAAGTTGACCCAAAATTCTGTGCAAAATCGCCTAATGCAGAAATTGAAATAACAAATTTCCAAACTTTTAACTAGCATAGAAAACTCGTTTTTAAGAGTTATTGGACGCGCGAACTAGCGCCACGAAGCTACGAACATAATATATCATAATCTTAGATCAAAACTCAGTTTACCATATCATAATTTTGCCGACAAGAGCCTAAACTTTCTGATCTAATTAGGGGTTCTATAACACCTACAAATCGCCAAAATTTCGCATCAACAACACTTCCAATATGCTCAAACCAACCAACTAATCATGTTAATTATCCTAAACTATTCAATATCCTAAACATGCAACATGCATGACCATCAATGGATTCTCGACATAAAACTATACACATGCAAGTAATATATAATCAAATCAACACGAAATTAATTAGGATACTTACAAAGATACAATGGAATAGTTAGAAAATCAAAACCATAAACCCTTGTGGTTTCTTGACCTTGGTCGAAACCCACAAACACAAATCAAAGACCCGAAATTCTTGATTGGTTTCATCAAACTTGTTAAAATCACTTAATCTTGAACCCTTGCAACACCAATTATACCTAATTTGATCAAAACCTAAAAATAAAGAATCTAATAAAAATCAAGAATTTGTGTAACTTGATGCATGCTTGATTTTATTTGAGAAGGATGATGAGGTTTAGTGTAGGAGTGATTTGGGAGAGATTGGAAGCTACTTGGTGGAGTTTTGGTGATGATGATGATGGTTTTATGTTATGGATCGACGAACAGAAGAGGGAGAGAAGGGGACGAATGTCCTTTTTTTTACTGTTGGAACTATGTGTTTAAGAAGGGAAGTAATCTATTTATATGGAAGTAAAATCCTAGGTAGTATCGATAAAAAATATAAAGTAAGGGTGTTTGTTCGAGCTTGCAACCGGCCAAGAGAAGGGATGGGCTTGGGTTGTAGGTTTTTTTTGATTTTATATTGTACAAATCTCGGGCCCAAAACACTTAATTAACTCATTACTAATTTGTAAAAACACGATTTTGACGCGGTTTCGGCCAAACGCGGGTAAAAGTCGAAAAGTACTAAAATAAAATAATTAAGTTCTCGAAGCTAAAATATGGAATCGTTGATTTCTTGATCGTTAAAACGAATAATTAACCAAAGCTCGACTCGCGAATAATTAAAACGACAATTTTTACTAAATCGACTAAAAATAATAAAATAAATTCTATAAATTTAGAAAATAGAATTTAAAAACTTGGGGATAAACAGCGACATGAAACACGGGTTGCACATAGATAAGCGTTAAATGCTAATAGTAGTGCGACCACATAAAAGTGACTTCATAAATAATTAAGAGAGTCTAATATCATACGTTTGCTTTCGGTTACTAACCTCAAAATTGACGGATGTCACACATCTAGCCCAATTTGAGTCAGTGTAAACTTTTACACCGAAGTTCCCAGTTTTATTCACTTGGTCACCACAACCAGGTGAACCTTTAAGGTATCTAAGAACTCCGAGTGCAATTTTAAGATGAGAAGACAAGGGAGAGTGCATATGTTGGCTTACATAATGAACTAAATATGAAATATCTGGTCTAGTGCGAGTCAAGTAAATAAGTTTGCCAATTTAGTTTTGATACTTGGAAATATTAGACAAAGCTTTGTCTTCATTTCTTTCAATATGATTGAGAACAAAATTAGCAAGAAGAGGACTTAAAACAAGTTTAGCAGCAAACAATCCAAATTTGTAAAGAACTTCAAGGCAATAATTTCTTTGAGTAAGACAGAGACCCATATCATTTCTCAAAACCTCAATTGTCTTTAATTTGAAATTTACTTTTAAGATATTGTTTAAAACATTCAATCTGTTTAATATCACTTCCTGTGATCACAATATCATCAACATAAACTTGTAAAGCAACAAAGGTATCCCCAGAACCCTTAACAAATAATGAATAATCAAATTTACTTTAGACAAATCCATTATCAGTAAGAGCAGAAGCAAGATTAGCATTCTTTTGCCTAGGAGCTTGTTTAAGCCTATAAAGATTTATTCAGCTTACAGACCACATTATCATTATTAGCAAAGAAACCAGGAGGTAAGGTCAGATAAACATCTTCACATAAATCACCATATAAAAAAGCAATATTAACATCAAGCTGATACAAAGGCCAGTCTTTTTGCACATCAATATTGATTAAACACCTTACAGTTGTCATTTTTAACAATAGTACTGAAAGTATCATTATAATCAATACCTTCTCTTTGACTAAAACCTTTGGCTACCAACCTAGCTTTATATCTTTCTATCTTATCAGAGGCCTTATACTTTATCTTAAAAATCCACTTACTTTCTATGGGCTTTCTACCTTTAGGGAGATCAGTAATAAACCAAGTATTATTTCTATTTAAAGCCTCAATCTCAGCATTTATTACATCTACCTAGTTTCTATCCTTTATAGCCTCATAAAATGTATTGGGTTCAAAAGATTCATTTAGAGAAGTAGAAAAACAATAGTTCCCATAATTAAGATGAGAATATTTCACAACTTTTTCAAGACCATATTTCTTACTACTATTAACCACATAATTATTGAACTTAGAAGGAAGCTTAGTTTGTCTATTAGATTTCCTAGTAGCAATAGCAGGCTGCACCTCATATGTATTCTCAGTATTAACAGCAAAAGTAGGAATATTTAACCCATCATCAGTTGGATCTTGGAAAAACAAAACACTTTAAGTATTTTGAGAATTGCCCTCAGATGCTTTTATCACCCATAGAAGTTGTTATTCCTCCCTCACTAGCATTCCTAGGATTTTTAGGAGTATTTGAGGTACTACCTTCATCATTGGGTGTAGATCTCCCTTTATTATAGGGACTTTTAGAAGTTTGGATATTAAAATAATCAAAGAAGTTTAGCTGATCTATCAAATCTTGTTTAGATAACTCAGAAACAGAATCACATGACAGTTTTGAATTCATCTTAAAACGAAAAACATTTTCATAAAATCTTACATCTCTTGAGTAGAAAACTATTTTATTATCAAGACTATATAGTTTATAAGCATTTTTAACTGTAGACAAACGAATCAACACACATTTGATAGACCTGCTTGAAAACTTATCACTATTATTCAAAACAATAGTTTAACATAAACATCCAAAATTTCTAACGTGAGAAAGTTTAGGTTTTATTCAATAAATAATTTCAAATGGAAATTTATCATTGAGAATAAATGAGGGTATCCTATTAATAAGATATACAACAGTTCAAACACATTCAGTCCACATATACAAAAGAAATCCCTCCCTGAAACATAAGACTCCTAGCCACATTTAAGAGGTGTCTATGTTTCCTTTTAGCAATCTCATTTTGCTTAGGAGTATAAGCACAAGTGGTGTGATGAATGATCCCATTTTGATTAAAAAACATATCCATGTTATTATTAACAAACTCAGTCCTATTATCTGATCTAACAATTTTGATTTTATAGTCAAATTGAGTCAATAAACTGTAGAAAGATTTAAACATATTATAAACTTCATCCTTGGTTTTTAAAAAAATATAACCAAACCCCTCTTGAAAAATCATCAGCCATAATAAGAAAGTATCTAAAACCTTCCCTACTAGTAACCTTGTAAGGTCCCCAAAGGTCAAGATGAATAAGATCACCAACAATAGAAGTCTTATGTTCACTCAAAGGAAAAAGGTTCCCTTGTTTAAATTGCCCTGTGATAAACGTCACAAGGAGAAACATGTGAATCTTTAGACATCTGCAACTCCTTTTGCAACTCACCAATAACCTGATCAGTAGGGTGACCAAGTCTGCTGTGCTACAGAGTTTTAGACACATAAGCAACAATATCCATATTTTTAACTATAGTCTGACTAGGTGTCTGGTTAAACATATATAGGCCACCAGACTCACTACCAATCCCCATAATTTTGTTTTGAGTCAAATTCTAAATATAACTGTGGAAACTAGAAGGAGGGGTTGAATAGTTTATAGGTTAATTGGCATTTTAAAATTTTACTTCTAAAATTGTTAGATTCGAGTAGATGCTTAATCAATCAACAATATGAACCAATCAAGATAATTATCTACTTGTAATAACTACACAAACAATATAAAGAGATAAAGGAAAGAACGATCAAACCAAGACACCAAGATTTATAGTGGTTCAGCTACAAAGCTCTTTTTTACCCTACTCCACTCCCCGAGTATCTGACTTGAGATTTCACTATGTCAACAAGCTCTCTTTAGGCGGAGAAAATCGTTTACACGTCGCTTACTTTATTTTCCGACACTAAGCTAAATGTCGAGTCCTAATCTTAGCTAGAACGAATCTACCAATATACAAATACTACCTAATCATAAGATCTACAATATTAGATTTACACACTATCCGATTCACACAATCACACAAGATAATCAAAATAGAGATTTGGATCTTAGAAGCAGAGAGGATAAATCACTAATCTATAACACTTCGTTTCTTGGTGAATACGAGTGTTCTTTTCTTGCACTTGATAGAAAGAGAAAGAAGGTAGAAGATGAGACTTAATCACTTGAAACAAGATTAAACTATGTTAGAGATCAAGAGATTTAGTGAGAGAAAGATAGCTGAAAAGTTCATACAAAGAGGTCTATTTTTCTGCTAAGAATAGTGTAGCATTTATAGCCAGGAAATCCCAACAGCATCTGGTGGTGGTCCTGGCGGTCCCAGATATATCTAGGGGCAGCCTAGCCACTTAGGAGGCCCCCCTAGACCGACGCTTTGATTTTTGTCTTTTTGTGAGGAAGGTTGATCCTGGTATGTTGTTTTCTGTTTTAGGGGGAAAACTGAATTCAAAAATATTGTTTTTAAATAAAACATTATTTTTATTAACAAAACTATTTTATGTATTTTTGTAAAAATATAGTTTTGTAGAAATGTGAGGGTTAAGAAGAAAAAAATATTTTCTTGATCACTAATCATGTTTAATGATTTGTTTATCCATACCTTAAGTGGTTTATGTCGAAATGGAAGTTTATGATTAATAACATGTAAACGTTTATTTTATCGTGAATGTTTTTACATTTTGTCATCTTCAAAACGTAGAGGAGTCAAAAAATATAAATAACATTTTTAGGCATTATTTGTATTAACAATCTCCTCCTTTTTGATGATGACAAAATATAAACTCATGTTGTATAAAAATAAAAATTTCAAGTTATTAATGAGTTTTAATCCATTTCTCCCCCTTTTTGTCGAATCCAAAAAGGTTAAATGTCGAGATATAGAGAGAAAGAGTTCGACGATGCCAAGACTCTCCCTTGATGTATACTCCTCCTCGTTTAGGGCACAAGGGATCGAGCTTATAAGGTTTTGCTACAAATTCAATGTTAGCCTTAAAATACGTCGACTTATACGAAATTACAATAGTTTAGTTAAAGCGTGACACGTAGGGACTAATAATGACTAGTTAAGATAGTTATGTGTCACTAGGACTATAAATACCCCCTCCATACTTCCATTGAAGGGTAAGGATTCATTTTGTAATAATCTCATAAGGTGTGTGTGTGTGTGTGTGTGTGTGTGTTCTCTCTCTACCAAGCATACACACATCTTCCCTTTTCTCTGTATCAATCTAATATGGCTTACTTCTTGTTTAATCCTTCCCGACCTTCATATTGTGTTTAGCTAGTGTCTCTTATTATGTAAAAGCAGCATCAGGGTATAAACCAAGGGAGATTTGTATCATTGTTTGTTTGCTATTTTTGGTTATCTTAGTACCAGCAGGCTGGTTTACATCAGGTTGTTTGTTTTTGTTTGTATCAGAATTTGTTTCGAGGGTAAATGGTTCTTCTTCTTCTAAGAATCTACCAAGCAAACAGTTTTATTGTTGTTGTTTACGTTGTCATAAATTTCTGGTTTTGATATGTGTTAAATCTACTGTTGTTTATTCTTAAAAGATAACTTTTATAGAAGAAATAAAATCTGGGTTTATCTATTTTTCTTGAGAGTGGTTTGGCTAAAAGAAAAAAACCCAGATCCAGATTTAAAGAAAAAGGTACAATAGTGACAGGTAGCGGTTTGGTAAACCACTTCCATAGAGGGTTGACTTCGTCAATAACGGTTTGCCGTGGCGGTTTGGTTAACAGGTAGCGGTTTGCCATTTTTTCATGGTTTACCTAAACAAATCGCTGCCTATTTTAAAACCTGGTAGCGGTTTGATGATTGCAGCGGTTTGCTATGTGCCATAGCGGTTTGGTAAATACTGGGTCAACTCGGTAATATCGAGTCACATATTAAAGAACGCCAAAAAGAGAAAACAATAGTAATTACCGAGTTGACCCAGTCAACTCAATTGAGTTTGGTCTACCAAGTCACAAAAAAAAAATGACAAAAAGAGAAAACAAGAGACAGACTCGACAATGTTAAACCATTACCAACAATGATAACAACAACAACATCAAACCAATTTCACTACATCAAACATCATACAACCACATCATAAATCCAGATCCAACATATAAATCTCATCGTCACAGCCTCATAACAACACAAAATCAAATCCAATAACTAACCTAACTCTTCGTCATAAATCATTATCCCCTCTCTATCCTCTAACGCACTACAACAAGACTCGATAATTAAAAAATGAAAGATCTGAGATATAATTTTCGTATGTTACAACTAAATCCAAGACCTTCAAAAGATCAACAACACAAAAGTAATAATCATCATAGATCCATGTTGGGTTAAACCAATTTGATATACGAAATTAAAGACAAGTCTTATAACAAATATATTATTAACTCATCTTTGTTTCGATTGGAACTCAAAGAAATACCTGCCCGAGACCCTTAAGAACGGATCTTGAAGACATGTCACCTATTCGTTCTTGATCACTTGGTGGTGTGAGTTAAACGATAAAGGGGTTTCGTTGGTGGTGTATACGGATTGGATGAAGGAGATTAAAGAATTGAAGTGAGATCGGTTTTCGTTTGGTGTGAAACATTTTTGGGAAAAGATGGAAATGTGACTGAGTTCTTTTAAGATTAGGATCAAAGAGATAATTAGGGATTGTGATCTCTTATAACATAATCTCTTATGGACCTGGTGTTGATTTGAACCTAGGTTATGATTTTGCATTTAGGCTGGATTTTTTTTTGTTAAAGACAAATAGGCCAGTTATAAATTGATGGGCTATGAAATTTATTAAGCTAAAATTAGTTATGGGTAGCTAATTTTTTGGCTATTATTATTGGATTAAGCCAGGTACAACAACGCTTTCACGACAAGTTGGACTAGACAATGTTTTTTCGTTGACGACATTCAAAAAAAACATTTGTTCTAGTTTAACGACATTTAAACAACAAACACGATACATAACGCTAAAAAGATCCTGAAAAGATTCCATAAATGACAAACGGCTAAGGATTCAGATTATCATGACATGTGATCACGAAGTCGATTTAGTATCCCTTATTTGAGACTGAAGTTAGATTTCACGAAGGTGTCTACTTATTTCATCATCGAGACTTCCTTCTATTTTCTACCCCTTTTCTTTAAACCCAGTCTATCGATTGATGACTTGCTTGAACGTATACAGCTATGATTAAGACTTGAATTATCTAGTTTCCAGTAGTTGGGGTGGTTGGTTGAAGACCTGGATAACTATCACTTAAAGGAGTTACGTTGTAGTACTCAGTGTCACGCGCTATAACAACCCACAATTTTCATCAATGTAATTTTCCATCTATTAAATTAGATGCAATGTAATATCCATCTATTATAAATATATCACCTTCTTACAGGGAAATTTTTTGCTTTATCTCATTATGCAACATAACTTGCATCTCTAAAGTAACCGATGCAACCTCTATTAATGCTATCTATATCTATGTTTATATCATGTAAACATCCTAATATGTCAAGTCTATATCCTAATATCATTTTTACCAAGTACATTATTCATTTAACGTACTTTTCAAAACGTTATATCAAAACAAGCATTAAACGTAAACGTTTACATCAAAACCCTAATTATATGTAATGTATACACATAAAATGAATGTGTAAGCCTTCAAACATATGTACAAGTGTAAAATGCACCATATTTGAATCATATTTTCCCTCCAAGTCAATGTATAACTCATTTAAGCTCAATGTATAAGTCAATAATGCCTAAAAACCTAATTAGGTCATTTAAGCTCCTAAACCATGTTTAAACTTTACACCACCTTAACACAAGGTACAAGCACTTAATGCATAACTTTTAAACCTTAAACCTAAACCCTAATTCATTCTAAACCCTAAACTAAAACCCTAAAACCCTAAAACAAAACCCTAAAACCCTAAAATAAAACCTTAAATCCTAATTTCACTTTAACCTTAAAACTAAACCCTAAACCTAAAATTTAGCCTTAAACCTTAATCCTAAACCCTAAAATAAAACCCTAACCGAACCTTAATCCAACCCGATACACCTTTAGCTCCATTTTTACCTATTTTTAACTCAATCAACCAAGCAAGCACCTCTATGACCTCACCCTTATGTCTCCAAGCTGCTTACAAGCACCTCAACTACTTTACTTGGTCACCAAGAGGCCTCATCACCTCATTTCTCCTTCTTGTATGCCGCGACCACAAACACCCCTCTAACACTTCATGGCTAGTTTCTTGCTTATAGGACTCACCCTACTAGCTCTCTATTCTTATCACTACTAGTCTTGATACTAAGCAAACCTATAACTTGCTCACCAAGGGTCTTGTACCTCTATAAATACACGAACCAAAGCACACTTTTCATTTCATCCTACACATCTCATCCCATACCCTAAAATGGAGTTCTACCTTTCCATAACAACAATACAAGATCAAGAGAAGTCCCTAAGCTCAGAATAAAAGCCAAGAAGCAAGAAAAATGAAGCCTTGAAGTCGTTACTAGGTGTACGAACTCGAAAACCCCATTTCGACCCATTTTAGCTCAAGTAAGCCTAAGATCTTGTTCCATAAGCTTATATTCTGTACAATAATGTTCATAATACTCTTAAGATCATATATGAACTCTTGTTTGAAGCTTTGAATCCTCAAACCCATGTGTTTTTGGTAAAAACCCTAAAAATGACCCATTTTGATTTTCTAGCTAACGAATCCTTTTTCTAAACTTTCGTTATGTTAAAACATCTTATTTTAGCTTATACTAATAACCTATAACCTGCAAATATCATTTGGAATCTTAAAATAACCTTGCATGGCGTTTTGGACTTGTTTTGCAAAAGTTTCCATGCATAGGGGTATATATCGTAACTTTATGAAATTTATAACTAAAGGGGCTGAAAATGTCATTTTCTTAAAGTTATACCTATAAGGACCTATTTTTCCAAGTTTCAAAGTTAAAGGTTTAATATATATATACTTTTTATATAAAGGACTAAACTTGTAAAAGTTGATAAACCAAGGGTATATATTGCTAATTTTGCAAAATTATAAAATATTATATTTTTATATTAATTATAAATATATATAAAAATTATTTTAGCTTTTGAAGAAACTTAAAACTATAATGTATCACATTACTAGGGAGCTTCATGTAAGGGGTTTCATTTGGGTATACGTTTTGACGAGTTTGCTGGATTTACGATTTAAAGTGTCCTGGCTCCTCAAACGTTTACTACATGACCTCTGAATTATGATGGCCCAAACAGTGATACAGTATTTCCTTAATAAATCTAATCAAAGTGATATTTCATTATGACAAATAAACATATCCAATCAAACTAAGACTTGACATATTACCCAGGTTGTGTGACGAAGCCGTTACATTAATTTCATATACTTTTGCCATCAATCAGATTTCCCTGTATTGTTAATGTGAGTTCATAGCCTCGCATTCAATCTTTTAAATGTTTCATAAACCCGCGAGGGGGATACATGCTATAAACCATGAATGCAAGTATTTTTCTGTATGCTATCCTGATACATTATTGCCTAAGTCTCTACTTTTGCCATTAAGTCCCCACTATCATGATCTGTTAATTCCTCGTCAGGGTAAGCGCGAATTCTGTGAATAGATCTATTTGGGATTGGACTCCTCGTTGGTGTACCTATACTGTCGGTAACCAATAGCACACATTTAAATAACATTACGGGTGTTTGGAAAAGACACCCGTTGTGGAAATTATTTGTGGTTATTGATTAACCTAAGGCTTTGGTGTCATGAGCTTAGGGCAATAATATTGTTTTCCATGATAATTGTACATGCATGCAATTATTACAAACTATAGGTGTATAACAACGTAACCCACTATTGAACTTGTATTCAAACTACTTTACTTAAACCTATGAATTTCACTTAACCTTTATGTTGACTTTTTAGCATGTTTATCTCAGGTAATTGAGAAACTTATGGCACGGAGTGGCACGGACTTAAAGATGGCTAAATTGTTATCATTCAAACTTTATGTTTTTAGATGTTGGGACCTTACTTTTTGTAAAAACTATAATGAATAAATGAATGATAACTAAATTTTCCAAAAACGCCTCTTTATGATTTATTTTCTATGATTATGATGGTTGTACTATGAAATAATACCCCATATTAGCTTTTGCTGCTATATGTGTAAAAATGGGGGTGTTATACACGCAGATGTCGAGGTGGATAATTTCAAGAGGTGATGTACTTCTTATACTTTTAGGACTGGGTATAGAGTACTTATAGATTTAATCTTGCACCGTTCTTCAATCAACAACAGTGCAAGCTTAAGTAACAAATTTAGGGGATTTTACTTTATTTCAAGTTTGGTATATCGGGTTTACTTCACCAAGTGATCACAACAATAGCCGACATAATACAAGGTTGGTAATTTAGCCAGAGAGCTTAAAGGTTGAGATGTAATCAACACTTCTTATAGGTATTTTTGTGCTTTTCCAAGACAAAGATACTTCACAGTATAAGCAATATTCTCAGAAAACTCAAGCATACCTGAAACCCTTTTAATAAGATCTTGATTATACTAAGTTTTCTTGTTTCTTGCTTAATCTCCTACTACGGTTTCTGAAGTCATGGGGGTAATGGATCGTTTGGATTTCAAGATTTGTGCTTAAGACAAGAACTTCTTGAGTATATAGACGTACACAACAATGATGCTTCCGAGAGTTCACAACCATCAAGGAGGGAAATGTGTACATCCGAGACTTAGTTAACTTTGATGTTACCAGGTCAACTTCCAGGGGGAAGTAGTGAATACTACTTTACTTAGTATGGTTTATGAAGTATTATGCATACATGAGAAGAATTGTTGCTGATTTCTCGCATGTACCCCCGAATGAATATTTACCAAGACCCAATGACAAGTAGCAGTAGTACTTGGTATGGTTTTTCTTCTATAAAATTCCGATGTGCACTTTAATGACAATAGAAGATTGTTCGAGCTACAACAATGTTTCAGAATCTGCTCAAGATAGGGATGTTGGTTTGGGGGGAAGCGGATTCAAAAACTTTGCCAAAAAGGAGTCTATGAAGAAAGCTTTTCAAGACATACTGCATGGATTGGGGGAAGTTAATACAAGTCATGCATACTACAATGGTACCATATCAAGTAAAGACAATGAAGATCCAAGCTGGAGTATAAGTTTTAAGACCAACCGAACTCAGAAGACATCTTCAGCTTTAGAAGTGCTTTGGAAGACTTTATTTTATTATAATTGTACTTGTTAGGAACATTATAAGTAATTTCGTATTTCCACATATTGGGGGAAGATTGTTAGCCTTAAAATATGTCGACTTATACGAAATTACAATAGTTTAGTTAAAGTGTGACATGTAGGGATTAATAATGACTAGTTAAGATAGTTATGTGTCACTAGGACTATAAATACCCCCTCCATACTTCCATGGAGGGGTGAGGATTCATTTTGTAATAATCTCATAAGGTGTGTGTGTGTGCTCTCTCTCTACCAAGCATACACACATCTTCCCTTTTCTCTCTATCAATCTAATATGGCTTACTTCTTGTTTAATCCTCCCCGACCTCTGAATTGTGTTTAGCTAGTGTCTCTTATTATGTACAAGTAGTATCAGAGCCTCGGGTGGGTTTATTGTTTTTGTTATGATGACTTATTTGTGAGAATATTGGTTCGGCTCTTTGGATTTTTTTCAAACGACTTATTTCTCTTATTCTATCTATTTGTTTACTAGATTAAAAGTAAGGTTAGTATTTAAATTTTTTAGGCTGTTAACCATTTGTCAATATTGGCTAAACAGTTTGTTTTTTTACTAACATCAAAATTTCTTTGTCATTATTTTTTGTTTAGTTTCACGTTGTTTTTTCCTTCTCGTGGTTGTTGAGTTTATTGGTTTGATGATTACAAAAGTACATGTGCTAAAATGAAGAAGAATGAAACAACAAGGACTAATCTGACACTTTGGTATTCTACATATGGAATAATTAAAAGCTGGAATATTTCCTAAAGATAAGCATTGAAAAGTCAAATGTTTAGCTTCCTTAATACTCTAGGTTTTCCTGTAAATCCTCTATATAAAGGGTATTAGACGTGTGTTTTAGATATTAGTTCCAATGAGAGTCGTTTAGTAAAAGTGTGTGTGTGTACACAGTAGTAGTTTTAGTTATATAGTTTATAGTTAGATAGTGTAGCCTCAAGAATTATTTAGGGTTATGATGAATAAAGAAAACCTTGAAAGTAACTTTGATTATGAGTTTATTATTCCGCTGTGCATTTTATATCATTGTTAATTTGTAATCCTAGATGAGATCTAACCCATCTCGAGTTATAAACGATCTAAGGAGTTTTAACCGACTTTACAGTGGTTGTTATAGCTTTATGATAACTTATTTGGTTTTAAGCAGCTTAACAAAATGATTCTAGCTTATTTTGAAACCTTTTAATGTCCAATTTAGCTTATTTCGTTGCTTATCCTCTTCGTAGCTCATTTTGTTAAACTGTTTATTTTGTTTGTAGCCTATCATTTACTAGTTTCAGTGGCTTATTATTGTGGTTTAACATCTTTTTGTAGCTTATGTAGAGATTATTTGGCTATGGCTCATTAAGTGGTTATTAGTTTTTTTGTACTAAAAGTGGTAAATCCTCATCAACAACTGATTTTGGGCTATCTCTTTGGGCTTATCCATTTAGATCAAATTGGTATTTTCTTTTAACAAAGTGAACAACTGATTTTAGGCTATCTCTTTAGATCAAACCAAGACACCAAGATTTATAGTGGTTCAGCTACAAAGCTCTTCTTCGCCCTACTCCACTCCCCGAGTATCCGACTCAAGATTTCACTATGTCAACAAGCTCTCTTCAGGCGGAGAAAACCGTTTACACGTCGCTTACTTTATTTTCTGACACTAAGCTGAATGTCGAGTCCTAATATTAGCTAGAACGAATCTACCAATATACAAATACTACCAAATCACAAGATCTACAATATTAGATTTACACACTATCCGATTTACACAATCACACAAGATAATCAAAATAGAGATTTGGATCTTAGAAGAAGAGAGGAGAAATCACTAATCTATAACACTTCATTTCTTGGCGAATACGAGTGTTCTTCTCTTGCACTTGATAGAAGGAGGAAGAAGGTAAAAGATGAGATTTGATCATTTGAAACAAGATTAAACTATGTTAGTGATCAAGAGATTTAGAGAGAGAAAGAAGATTTTAGAGAGAGAGAGGGGGGAATTTGAAAAATCTATGCAAAGAGGTCTGTTTTTCTGCTTAGAATAATGCAATATTTATAGCCAGGAAAACCCAACAGTATCTGGTGGCGGTCCTGGCGGTCCCAGATATATCTAGGGGCAGCCTAGCCACTTAGGAGGCCCCCCTAGACCGACGCTTTGATTTTTGTCTTTTTGTGAGGAAGGTTGATCCTGGTATGTTGTTTTCTGTTTTAGGGGGAAAAACTGAATTCAAAAATATTGTTTTTAAATAAAACATTATTTTTATTAATAAACTATTTTATGTATTTGTGTTAAAATATAGTTTTGTAGAAATTGTGAGGGTTAAGTAGAAAAAAATATTTCTTGATCACTAACCTGTTTATTGATTTCGTTTATCCATACCTTAAGTGGTTTATGTCGAATGGAAGTTTATGATTAATAAATGTAAAGTTTATTTTATCGTGTATGTTTTTTCAATTTTTCATCTTCAAAACTTAGAGGATGTCAAAAATATAAATTAACATTTTTTAGGCATTATTTGTATTAACAATCCTCCTTTTTGATGATGACAAAATATAAACTCATTTTGCATAAAAATAAAAATTTCAAGTTATTAATGAGTATTAATCCATTTCTCCTCCTTTTTGTCGAATCCAAAAAGGTCAAACGTCGAGATATAGAGAGAAAGAATACGACGATGCCAAGACTCTCCCTTGATGTATACTCCCCCTCGTTTAGGGCACAAGGGATCGAGCTTATAAGGTTTTGCTACAAATTCGATGTTAGCCTTAAAATTACTCGACTTATATTGAAATTACAATAGTTTAGTTTAAACGTGACACGTAAGGGCTAATAATGACTAGTTAAGATAGTTATGTGTCACTAGGACTATAAATACCCCCTCCATACTTCCATGGAAGGGTAAGGATTCATTTTGTAATAATCTCATAAGGTGTGTGTGTGTGTGTTCTCTCTCTACCAAGCATACACACATCTTTCCTTTTCTCTATATCAATCTTTATGGGCTTTCTTCTTGTTTTTTATCATTGTGTTACCAAAGTGACTGTCATTCAATTTTTGTGTTTAGCTAGTGTCTCTTATTATGTAAACGTGGCATCAGGGTATAAACCAGGGGCGATTTGTATCATTGTTTGTTTGCTATTTTTTGTTATCTTAGTACCAGCAGGCTGGTTTACATCAGGTTATTTGTTTCTGTTTGTATCAGAATTTGTTTCGAGGGTAAATGGTTCTTCTTCTTCTAAGAATCTACCAAGCAAACAGTTTTATTGTTGTTGTTTACGTTGTCATAAATTTCTGGTTTTGATATGTGTTAAATCTACTGTTGTTTATTCTTAAAAGATAACTTTTATTGAAGAAATAAAATCTAGGTTTATCTATTTTTCTTGATAGCGGTTTGGCTAAAAGAAAAAAACCCAGATCCCGATTTAAAGAAAAAGGTACAATTGTGACAGGTATCGGTTTGGTAAACCACTTCCATAGAGGGTTGACTTGGTCAATAACGGTTTGCCGTGGCGGTTTGCCATTTTTTCATGGTTTACCTAAACAAATCGCTACCTATTTTAAAACCTGGTAGCGGTTTGATGATTGCAGCGGTTTGCTATGTGCCATAACGGTTTAGTAAATACTGAGTCAACTCGGTAATACCGAGTCACGTATTAAAGAATGACAAAAAGAGAAAACAATAGACAGACTCGACAATGTTAAACCATTACCAACAATGATAACAACAACAACATCAAACCAATTTCACTACATCAAACATCATACAACCACATCACAAATCCAGATCCAACATATAAATCTCATCATCACAGCCTCATAACAACACAAAATCAAATCCAATAACTAACCTAACTCTTCGTCATAAATCATTATCCCCTTTATATCCTCTAACGCACTACAACAAGACTCGATAATTAAAAAATGACAGATCTGAGATATAATTTTCGTGTGTTACAACTAAATCCAAGACCTTCAAAAGATCAACAACACGAAAGTAATAATCATCATAGATCCATGTTGGGTTAAACCCATTTGATATACGAAATTAAAGACAAGTCTTATAACAAATATATTATTAACTCATCTTTGTTTCGATTGGAACTCAAAGAAATACCTACCCGAGACCCTTATGAACGGATCTTGAAGACATGTCACCTCTTCGTTCTTGATCACTTGGTGGTGTGAGTTAAACGATAAAAGGGTTTCGTTGGTGGTGTATACGGATTGGATGAAGGAGATTAAAGAATTGAAGTGAGATCGGTTTTCGTTTGGTGTGAAACATTTTTGGTAAAATATGGAAATCTGTCTGCGTTCTTTTAAGATTAGGGTAAAAGAGATAATTAGGGATTGTGATCTCTTATAACATAATCTCCTATGGACCTGGTGTTGATTTGAACTTGGGTTATGATTTTGCATTTGGGCTGGATTTTTTTTGGTTAAAGACAAATAGGCCAGTTATAAATTGATGGGCTATGAAATTTATTAAGCCAAAATTAGTTATGGGTAGCTAATTTTTTGGCTAATATTATTGGATTAAGCCGGGTACAACAACGCTTTCACGGCAAGTTGGAATAGACAATGTTTTTTCGTTGACGACATTCAAAAATAACATTTGTTCTAGTTTAACGACATTTAAACAACAAACACAATACATAACGCTAAAAAGATCCTGAAAAGATTCCATAAATGACAAACGGCTAAGGATTCGGATTATCATGACATGTGATCACGAAGTTGATTTGGTATCCCTTATTTGAGACTAAAGTTAGATTTCACGAAGGCGTCTACTTATTTCATCATCGAGACTTCCTTCTATTTTCTACCCCTTTTCTTTAAACCCAGTCTATCGATTGATGACTTGCTTGAATGTATACAGCTGTGATTAAGACTTGAATTATCTAGTTTCCAGTAGTTGGGGTGGCTGGTTGAAGACCTGGATAACTATCACTTAAAGGAGTTACGTTGTAGTACTCAGTGTCACACGCAGATGTCGATGTGGATAATTTCAAGAGGTGGTGTACTTCTTATACTTTTATTAGATGCAATGTAATATCCATCTATTATAAATATATCACCTTCTTACAGGGAATTTTTTTGCTTTATCTCATTATGCAACATAACTTACATCTCTAAAGTAACCGACGCAACCTCTATTAATGCCATCTATATCTATGTTTATATCATGTAAACATCCTAATATGTCAAGTCTATATCCTAATATCATTTTTACCAAGTACATTATCAATTTAACGTACTTTTCAAAATGTTATATCAAAACAAGCATTAAACGTAAACGTTTACATCAAAACCCTAATTATATGTAATGTATACACATAAAATGAATGTGTAAGCCTTCAAACATATGTACAAGTGTACAATGCACCATATTTGAATTATATTTTCCATCCAAGTCAATGTACAACTCATTTAAGCTCAATGTATAAGTCAATAATGCCTAAAAACCTAATTAGGTCATTTAAGCTCCTAAACCATGTTTAAACTTTACACCACTTTAACACAAGGTACAAGCACTTAATGCATAACTTTTAAACCTTAAACCTAAACCCTAATTCATTCTAAACCCTAAACTAAAACCTTAAAACCCTAAAACAAAACCCTAAAACCCTAAAATAAAACCCTAAACCCTAATTTCACTTTAACCTTAAAACTAAACCCTAAACCTAAAATTTAGCCCTAAACCTTAATCCTAAACCCTAAAATAAAACCCTAAAAACTAATTTTACTTTAACCTTAATACTAAACCCTAAACCTAAAATTTAGCCCTAAACCTTAATCCTAAACCCTAAAACTTAATCCTAACACTAATCATAAACCTTAATCTATCCTAAACACTAACCTTAATTCTAAAATAAAACCCTAACCAAACCCTAATCCAACCCGATACACCTTTAGCTTCATTTTTACCCATTTTTAACTCAAGCAACCAAGCAAGAACCTCTATGACCTCACCCTTATGTCTCCAAGCTGCTTATAATCACCTCAACTACTTTACTTGGTCACCAAGAGGCCTCATCACCTCCTTTCTCCTTCTTGTATGCCGCGACTACAAACACCCCTCTAACACTTCATGGCTAGTTTCTAGCTTATAGGACTCACCCTACTAGCTCTCCATTGTCATCACTACTAGTCTGGACACTAAGCAAACCCATAACTTGCCCACCAAGGGTCTTGTACCCCTATAAATACACGAACCAAAGCACACTTTTCATTTCATCCCACACATCTCATACCATACCCTAAAATGGAGTTCTATCCTTTCAATAGCAGCAATAGAAGATCAAGAGAAATCCTTAAGCTCAGAATAGTAGCCAAGAAGCAAGAAAAACAAAGCCTTGAAGTCGTTACTAGGCGTACGAACTCGAAAACACCATTTCGACCCATTTTAGCTCAAGTAAGCCTAAGATCTTGTTCCATAAGCTTATATTCTGTACAATAATGTTCATAATACTCTTAATATCATATATGAACTCTTGTTTGAAGCTTTGAATCCTCAAACACATGTGTTTTTGCTAAAAACCCTAAAAACGACCCGTTTTGTATTTCTAGCTAACGAATCCTTTTTCTAAACTTTCGTTATGTTAAAACATCTTATTTTAGCTTATATTAATAAGCTATAAATTGCAAATATCATTTGGAATCTTAAAATAACCTTGCATGGCGTTTTGGACTTGTTTTGCAAAAGTTTCCATGCATAGGGGTATATATCGTAACTTTATGAAATTTATAACTAAAGGGGCTGAAAATGTCATTTTCTTAAAGATACTTCACAGTATAAGCAATATTCTCAGAAAACTCAAGCATACCTGAAACCCTTTTAACAAGATCTTGATTATACTAAGGTTTCTTGTTTCTTGCTTAATCTCCTACTACGGTTTCTGAAGTCAAGAGGGTAATGGAACGTTTGGATTTCAAGATTTGTGCTTAAGACAAGAACTTCTCGAGTATATAGACGTACACGACAATGATGCTTCTGAGAGTTCGCAACCATCATGGAGGGAAATGTGTACATCCGAGACTTAGTTAACTTTTATGTTACCAGGTCAACTTCCAGGGGGAAGTAGTGAATACTGCTTTACTTAGTATGGTTTATAAAGTATTCTGCATACGTGAGAAGAATTATTGCTGATTTCTCGCATGTACCCCCGAACGAATATTCACCAAGACCCAATGACAAGTAGCAGTAGTACTTAGTGTGGTTTTTATTCTACAAAATTCCGATGTGCACTTTAATGACAATATAAGATTGTTCAAGCTATAACAATGTTTCAAAATCTGCTCAAGATAGGGATGTTGGTTTGGGGGGAAGCGGATTCAAAAACTTTGCCAAAAAGGAGTCTATGAAGAAAGCTTTTCTAGACATGCTGCATGGATTGAGGGAAGTTAATCCAACTCATGCATACTACAATGGTACCAGATCAAGTAAAGACAATGAAGATCTAAGCTGGAGTACAAGTTTTAAGACCAACAGAACCCAGAAGACATCTTCAGCTTTGGAAGTGCTTTGGAAGACTTTATTTTATTGTAATTGTACTTGTTAGGAACATTGTTAGTAATTTTGTATTTCCACATATTGGGGGAAGATTGTTAGCCTTAAAATATGTCGACTTATACGAAATTACAATAGTTTAGTTAAAGTGTGACATGTAGGGATTAATAATGACTAGTTAAGATAGTTATGTGTCACTAGGACTATAAATACCCCTTCCATACTTCCATGAAGGGGTGAGGATTCATTTTGTAATAATCTCATAAGGTGTGTGTGTGTTCTCTCTCTACCAAGCATACACACATCTTCCCTTTTCTCTCTATCAATCTAATATGGCTTACTTCTTGTTTAATCCTCCTCGACCTCCGGATTGTGTTTAGCTAGTGTCTCTTATTATGTACAAGTGGTATCAGAGCCTCATGTGGGTTTATTGTTTTTGTTATGATGACTTATTTGTAGGACTATTGGTTCGGCTCTTTGGATTTTTTTCAAACGACTTATTTCTCTTATTCTATCTATTTGTTTACTAGATTAAAAGTAAGGTTAGTATTTAAAATTTTTAGGCTGTTAACCATTTGTTAATATGGGCTAAACAGTTTGTTTTTTTTTACTAACATCAAAATTTCTTTGTCATTATTTTTTGTTTAGTTTCACGTTGTTTTTTTTTTCTCGTGGTTGTTGGGTTATTGATTTGATGATTACAAAACTATATGTGCTAAAATGAAGACGAATGAAACAACAAGGACTAATCTGACACTTTGGTATTCTACATATGGAATAATTAAAAGCTGGAATATTTCCTAAAGATAAGCATTGAAAAGTCAAATGTTTAGCTTCCTTAATACTCTAGGTTTTCCTGTAAACCCTCTATATAAAGGGTATTAGACGTGTGTTTTAGATATTAGTTCCAATGAGAGTCGTCTAATAAAAGTGTGTGTGTGTACACAGTAGTAGTTTTAGTTATATAGTTTATAGTTATATAGTGTAGCCTCAAGAATTATTTAGGGCTATGATGAATAAAGAAAACCTTGAAAGTAACTTTGATTCTGAGTTTATTATTCAACTGTGCATTTTATATCATTGTTAATTTGTAATCCTAGATGAGATCTAACCCATCTCGAGTTATAAACGATCTAAGGAGTTTTAACAGACTTCACAATTGGTATCAGAGACATGGGGCTCTTGATCTAGGATCTA
>BQNB010051490.1:27451-40962 GCA_026074375.1 Tanacetum coccineum | reverse complement strand
ACCAAACCTGTACCTTATTGGGCCCAAACCCAAACCCAGTGGGCCCAATACAAGCCCAAGCCCAACAAAAGCCCAATGCACTTTCTTTTTTATAAAACACAAGGACCAAAATGTTAATTTTAAAACCTTGTTTTATAAAAGAAAAATGAAAAAAATAAAGAAAAAGGGCCAAAATTGCCAAGTTTTGAAAATTGTTTTATTAAGAAAAATAGGAAAATAAAACACAAGGACTGATTTTGCAATTTACCCTAACCTTCTTTATTTCTTTTAGTTAAAAACAGCAGGGACCACTTTTGTAATTATCCAAAACCTCTTTGTTTTCTTTTAGTTATAAACCACAAGGACTTAAGCTGCCATTTTCCAAACATATTTATAACTGAAAATTGGGCTCAAAAAGAAAACGAAAAGAGTAAGAAAGATGAGGGACTTCTTTTGCATCTTTCCCAAAGATTTTGTTTAAACCTGCAACCACTTGTCCTGTACACCATGTACCCGCCAAAACCTAAAACCCCTCTCCCCCACGGTTTCACGCCAATACCACCTCCCAAAGTACTCCACAGCTCACTCTCACCCTTTCCCACAAACCCATTGCCCCTATAACCCCCTTTCCAGTTCATTTCACTCAACCCGAGCTACCCATCAATGGTGAGATGAAGACTAGAGCCAATCCAATGGCTAGGATTGCTGGGATTGCTTCCTACAAACACAGCTAGCACAAACCAAGACTCTTGGGGACCTCTATAAAAGAAGAGAGACCAAGCCGAACAAAACACACCCTGTTTTTTAGTTTAAAGTTTTTACTTAAGCCTTTCTTTTTGTATTATTGTACCTCAGTTCTATTTTCAAAGTTTATGTTGTAAGTTTGTTTGTTTTTAATAAAAAAGTTAAGTGTTCTCTTGATATCACCACTGTTGGGATTTAAAAATTCATACAAGCTTTTAATTCTGTTTAAATTTATATAACAATGTCTCAAAGTTGTCACACTTTACTTATAATCTAATTTCTTGGCCATTACCTCACTTAAAAAAGTCAAAAACCCGAAATTTATAACTTAAGGGAGTGTTTGGGTTAGACCTAAAATGGGTCATAATGGGTTTGTTGTGGGTCAAGTTCACTCAGCCAACTTTGGCTGAGTGTGTGAGGTTTATTAAGCCTCTTAAATCACCATTCTTAGTTTAGAAACAAGTTTTTATGTCCCTTTTGGTTTCTGTCAAAATTTGAATAAGCAAACTTGAGCTTAAGTGCTCAAGCTGCATAAGCAGCTTAAGCACACTTTTGTTGTGCTCTTTGTTGTGTTTCTAGCCAAATAAAACCCACCTTGTTCTGTCCCTTTGGTTTGACCAAGTTTAAGTCAAAATTTGGCTTTGCAATTTTTTTAAGAACCACCAATTTTAAGCCCAATATTCAGCATGCTTAAGTAGTCCTTATTAGCTTAGATTTTGGATATAAGCTCATTTATGGCCCTTTTAAATCTGTTTTCATTTAGTTTGCAGTAATATGCCCATGTGAGCTTATTACCATAAGCTAAAAAAGCCGTTTAGCCACTGTTTTTACCTCCCCTGGTGCTGAGCACCATAAATCAACCCCCTTTTTCTAGCTTATTTGCCATTAAGCCATAGGATATTATTGCTTTTTAATATAGCCCTGTAGGTTTATAATTCTCATGAGTTTAGCAGCTTTAAATTCCAAGGTAGCTTATTAAGGTAGCTTATTCTAAGCTCAAAAGTCCACTTTTTCTGTTTTCCTTTAAAACTGTTAGACTTAGCTTATTTTCTCCCAGCTTATTTTAAGGCTTTTTCTAGATAACATAGCTTATTTAGGATTCCCCTTGCCTTAGTAACTTATTCCTATAGTTTTCTAGCTTATTTTGTAGCTTAAATCAGAAAAAGAAAAAGAAAATAAGCCCATAAGCTTATAAGCCTGCTGTCACCATAAAAGCTTATTTTTTGGCTTATTCAGTGCTTAAAAGTCATAAGTGCCTTTATTAAAAATGTTCCCCTTAAGCCCCTGAGTAAGTTTGCTTTTTTAGGTTTTGGCTAATAAGCACTTTGGACCAAAGTTGTAATCGGGGTCCACTTCAGGGACCATTTGTGTAATTTCCTCTTTTAAAGTTATAACTGTTAGTCCCTGTGGTTAGTTAGCTTGTTACTCCATTAGTCCTTGTGTCCTTTCACTGTTAGTCCTTTAGTTATAACCACAGTTAGCCTTAGTTAGTTTTATTTAATTTAATTAATTAAGTTAGGTTTAAAATTTAATTAGTTTAATTACTTTTTATAAAATCAGTAACTTTTGGGCATTTTTATATTTTTAGAATTGTTAATTTTTTCTTTATTTAATTGTAATTTTTTTAGAATTTTTATAACTTTTATTTTTTGTCTTTTTCTATTTTCTTAGTTTTAATTAGTTTTTAATCTTTAAAAATTTATAAAAAATCCAAAAATTAATAAAAAAATATTTTTCTTTTTTGTAAAATTTTCTTTTGTCATTTAGTGTCTAGGAAAAATATAAAATTTAGTGTAGGCTTAATTTTTCTTAAATTTCAGTTTTAGACCCGTTTTTACCGGTGCGTTTTACCGTTTCTTTTCGTTTAGCATTCAAACGACCTCCGTTTTTGTTCTAGTTTTCTTTATTTTTCAAATTAAGTTAATTAGAATTTAATTTTGATTTTTAATTTAATTTAGCATTTATTTTCTAAATTTTTAGTATTTAGGGTTCCCGATACCTTATTCTGTTCCCCGTATTTAATTTAGATTTAATTTTAGGATTTCCTTATAACTAATTTTGTTTCCCGTAGTTTTTTAAGATCCCCATTTCCTTTGCTTGTTTCCCGTAGATTAAATTAGGTTTTATTTAATTATAGTTTATAATCATATGATTTTTCTCCATCATTCACATTCTCATTCAAACCAGATATAATTTCAATTGTCAGTCCTCGTGGGACACACGACCCGGAATATCCTCGTTCCGAAATCTTTATTATTATTGAATTTGAATCTTATATATTTAATATATAACTAATCAAAGCGAATCAATTTTTGGCGCCGTTGCCGGGGAGGCATTTGCTACGATTTCTATCCGACTTTGATCTGAACTTGTCTTATTGTTAATATACCATATTAAAAAACACAAAAATATTTTTCTTTTCTTTTTATTAGTACATATCATATAAAAAAAAAATTAAAAAACCAAAAAAATCAAAAAAAATAAAAAATTGTCCATAAAAATTTAAAATTCACTAATTGGTAAAAATACCAAAAAAATATGCACAAGTTCTCACTGAGTATTAACATAATAAGTTCCGTGCACCAAATGAGTTCCCAACTCGAACAAAAATTATAAAACTTTACTGCCTTCTGTGTCACTTACGAAATACGGCTCACCTCATTGTGATTAACAAACTATAAAGTGGGTATAAGGAGGGTTGTTCCTAGGAACTACGACCCGAAATGAGAAATAAGCTTCGCGCTATTCCTACTCCTCCGCTCACCTGTCGTTTTATTCTGTGAGCTACCTGTGAAAGGTAAGGATTGAATATCAGGTTAAGTTTTTCTATCTATTTGTCCAATTGTGAAATATTTTGTTAATAAATAAATTCGAAAAAACCAAAAATATCTCTTTTTCTTCGTATCAGTTTTTAATTCTTTCCTATCCCTCTATCTATTTAATTTAAATTCTTATTACATCATTCGATTGTCGCCTTAAAGCGATTAAAGCATGTTCGTTTTGTGGAAAATTTGGCACACTTCACCGTTTTGTTGTTCAAAGAAGAGAAACTCAAATACAAAGATCCCATGTTCCAATGCCCGAGAGTCGCTCAACAACACATTAAGAAATGAAAGAATTTGTTTCGATGTGGAAACCTGTTGTCATGGTCCTTAATTGTCTTAGAATGTTGACCTTACACGAAAGATATTGGAAAAGCTTTTTCAAAAGTTTCAAAATACTTCCCAGTCATCCAATGACAGATTCCAACTTTGTTAATGCTCCCTCGAGGATGACATTCGTTTTCAAACAAGACCCCTATAGTCAACACCTCACAAAAATCTCCACTTAATCGACCACAAGTGTTGTTACTGATGTGGTGGATTCGTTAGATGCACCTTTTGTCAACGATGCCAACTATTGTAAGTCTTGTGGAAAAAGGGTGCTCATATGGTTTATAATTGTCCACCGAAAACTCTGATTATCTCTAAAGTCCGAGCCATACAAACAAACCATTAATTAGATCCCACAAGCTCGGAAAAAGTGTGCAAATACCAAAATTTTTTGGTGCAGTGCCAAAATGTTGTTTAAATGAATATGACGGAGTTTATGTTTTTTATTGTAAGATTCGGAGTGAAACACCAAATGTTGTTAACGTCCATACTCATCTAATAACACTACCCGATTATTCAAACCATCTCCACAACCAGCCTACACATTCATATGATAATTTTGAAAACAATGCTTATTATGGTTAACGAAAGTTCACTCCCCAAGTTCCGTTTATTCCAATCGTTAACCAGTGTTACAATTCAAGACTTTAATTTCCTCACAAAAATTCTCAAAGTTTTCAACAACAATATCTTTGTTGTTACAAAATGTGGGGTCCTCATGAGACTTTTCAGTGTCAACCATGAAATGAAGACTATTTATCATGAAGCACAAATCCTTGCTATGATTCTAATTCTTTCGTTTTTGACCCAACTTCAAACCCCAGCAATTTTCCGTCATCATCAACCACCTCAACCCAATGAGCATGGAACTTTGCAAGCCCAAGTAGACCTAATAAAATCGATTGAAACTTTCTCCAAAAGTTTAATTCGTTATCTACTTTTGGGAAAAACGCCTAAGGTTCTATGCGTGCTTTGGACAAACTTTATTGAAGCTAAGCCACAGCTCAGACCCGAGGAAGTGCAAGAATTGCTTAGCAAAACTTGTTTCAAAATGTGAAAATCATAAGTGACAGAGCTATCTGAGAACATCAAGTACTCCGGCTTGGAATCCCGCCCTCTCTGTACTACCTGTGTGATGATGAATGACGAGGAACTATACCATTGCAAAACACACATCCCGTTTTATAACCGAGAAGACCCCGTAAACTC
This sequence comes from Tanacetum coccineum, assembly GCA_026074375.1. Lineage (NCBI taxonomy): Eukaryota > Viridiplantae > Streptophyta > Magnoliopsida > Asterales > Asteraceae > Tanacetum > Tanacetum coccineum. The sequence goes on along the minus strand of BQNB010051490.1, from coordinate 35,878 downwards.
TCTGAATTATGGAGGAATGAGCATCTTGACACAAAATCCGCAACGGAAATACGACGAATTCATAAAGTCTAGTGTTGAAACTTCCTGTAAATCCCTGTCCCAATCCCAATGAGGTCCCAAGGTGTTCCCCAAAGTTGTGTGATGTGCCTTTTCATAACAATTCTCGCGCCTCTTTACATTTCAAAAGATCAATCTGAGGATGTTTCACTGATACTAGACATTGATTCTACTTTCGGACAATGAAGATTCCTTCACTAGTAACGATGTCGATATTTTGAGGCATCACCATCCCAGATTCTGATCCAGTTAGCTCGAAGGTGATGGAGATTGTTCTTCCAGAAGTTTGGAAAGGATTTGAGGATGAACATCATTTTAATCAAAGATGGACGATACCGCTTCGTGAAAAATTGTTGAATGTTCAAACGTCTTGTTGCTATAATCGAAGCATTAAAAGATAATCCCGTTCCAATCTTCCGTTTGTTTGTGACCAAGTCTACCTCCACATTGTCCTAACCTTTTCATGTATGAAGACTAACACCTTTGATAAATCTTTGCCCCGAATCGGAAACCATATTTCTTCTTTAAATTGGAAGAGCCAGTAGTGGGCAGTCCCGACTACTCATTCTGAGTTAACTCTTCCAGATTATAAGCTTTCTAACATCGAACGATCATTTTAAAGAGAAGAGTAGTGGCAGTACCACTACTCATGTTGATTTTTCTCAATATGATTCGTTTATCTTTGATCTTTCGAATGATCAGTTTCCTCCTACCGATAGGAGTGATTTTTATCATGAGGAGTTCGCCGATGAACTTGCTCACATCATATCTCCACCGGAGTATGATCGTTTCTGCTTTAAGATTGAGCCCGAGCTGGGCAATCTTACAATGGATGTGGTGGGAAATATTTTCCAAGAAAGCGAACCAAGAGTTACAAGTGCTATAATGTTGTTTTGCCCACCCTTGAGTTAGATTTCATACCTTCTAGTGAATCCATTTTCGCTTATGTTGTATGGATCTTTCTCCCATTTCTTTTCATTCCCGTTATTCCACCTTATCTTCTCTCCTGTGGGGATGAAGACACCATATTTGATCCCGGCATTTCAAAAGTATCATTTTTCTAGGCCGGATGTATCTCAAGGAAGTGGAACTTTCATGAAATTCAATACTTATCATAGTCACTTGAATGAAAGTCCGATTTTAATTTCACTTTTTCCTCAAGGATCCATAAACCTTGTGATGGTTCAAGCATCGCGAACCCAAAACAAGCGCTTTCGTGGTAGGCACCCCATGCTTAACATAATTTATAGTAGTAAGTAGTATGTAGTGTATAAATAAGATGTTTTTGTGTTGTTTGTGTAAAAATAGCTTATCCATTTTCCATTACCCGTGTTTTCGCATGTTGTTGTATTGTTTTATTATCCAGATAGCCTCCGGATTTGTGAAGACTCAACAGTTTTTGTCCATTAAATCTCAAGATTTTTCACATCTTCATCTTCTTTGGGAATCCGATAACCAATCTTATCGACTAACGTTTTTATCTTTTGGCAACCTCATAAATGGCCTTAGGATTAATGTAGTACCCTTAATAACATCGAGGACCGATGTCTAGTTAAGTCTGGGGGGGGGTGGGGGTATCTTCGATTTTGATTGTTTTCTTGGGTCTTCATCATTATTACCACTAAAACCCTTTTAATAATACCACCAAAATACCAAAAAAAATGAAAAAATTAAAAATTTTCAAAAATAAAATAAGTTTTTGTCGCAGTTTTGCTTTTCTTTTGGTAGAAGTAAGAATAATTTTTGACATTGATCGTGCCGTGTTTATAGCCCAAGCTAGTTCCTTTAGGCCAAGCATTTCATTTACACGAATTCTATATCTTTGGATAATTTTAATAATGTGAAGAACGAGAACATGATAGAGTTTAATTATATAGTTTATGCGCTAAAGCAAGATTCTTCTTAACAAACTTATACAAATAACTTGTGGTTTTGTTTCTCTCCCCCGTGAACTCTAATCCACCAAAACATATCTTACTCAATTTAATTCAACTAAGTCAATCGATGTTTTCAGAAAAAGCTTCAAATTTGTAACTTGAGTTTTCAAAGCGAGATTTTGCAGTAATTTAAAAGATAAATGCCAAAGAAGCATGAATGAAATATGAATGCAAAAATGCATGAATATTGAAATTTTGCCAATACGCAATACAGTTTGATAATTATGTATCAAAGTTAAAGATGGTGTTGTGATAATCCTGCGTACCGTATAACCCGAGGTTGGGGTATCAAACTAAGACGTCTTTTGCTATCTTACGGATTTGGTGTGTCGTTGATATCTCACTTGGAAAGAAAGTTCTAGTAGGGTTCTAATTAAGACACTAATCCTTAGCCATATTGAGGAAAAAGGTGTTGATGTTAATTTCCCACTACAACGCTAGCAAACGTGGTTGGTTTTCAAACTATGAACATCGGTCTGTTGGTTTTGATATCCTGCTACCGTTAACACACTCTGTAGGGGTTCAAACTAATCAACCGCATTCCTAAGCAATAAAAAAAGAACTTATGAAATAATGATTGTTGAATAGTTATGCAAGAAGTTTCTAAAAGTTTTAAATCTCGAAATCAAGTTATCGAAGTCTTAATAATTTGTGGGCATTATACGTGATTCATTTTGAATTATGACTAGAAATAAGTTGGCCTATGGTTTAAATTATAATGAGTACACACATTTCAATCGTATATCCATTTTGGGAAGTTGAAAATTAACAAGTCATAAGTATGAGGGCATTACATATAGACTTATATGATCAGACAATGATCTTGTTTAATTGCTTAGCTTGGAAACTTGCGAAAAAATCTAGGACGATAAAATTAACCGTCAGACATCCGTAATCAACATCAACGGATTCGCTTTCACAATACTAAGATCCCAGTGTTAACAAAAAAAAAAAGCCAAACTTTTAAAAAAATGATAAAAGCCAAAAATATTAGTTGTAGTAAGTGTAACTGAAAGAAAATGGTGAAAAAAAAACGGTGCTAACGTGTTTTTTATAACTTCATAACTATTGCGTGAGGACACACAAAACCTTAGTTTGTGGGGATTTGATAAGTGCTTAATTACACATATCTTTTACCTCTAAAAACGAGCTTAAATGACCAAAAACAGACAAAAAACTGCCAAATATATGTTTGTTTTGCATTTGTATTGTTGTATTGTTGCAGAAGTGGATAACAACAAAAGACAAGAAGAACCAAGCCAAAATGACAAAACCTGAGCATGTGAATTTGAAAAACTGTGCAAAATTCAAGGCCAAAGTCCCAAAAAGTTCCAAAGTCAGAGTCAATACAGAAGATCCAGCAGTCAAACCGAGCCGGAACTGAAGAATACTATTGAATGCAGATCTTTACCCATCTGAATGGGCCGGTAAAAAGCCCAAAGTCATATTTATGAAACTGTGAAGACCAAATGGCCCCTCAATCAATTTCAACAGCCCATTTGTGTGCAAATGACAAAGACTGTGAAGACTTTAAATAAGAAGGGCCCACTCCTAGCCCAGTTACAGCCAACCAGCCATTGTACACACAAAACCCACTTCATACCCTTATTGGCTTGAAAAAGCCCAATAACCAAAGCCTAAACCTAATTTGGGCCCAAAAACGCACCCAAACCAAGTGGGCCCCAATACAAGGCAAGCCCATAAGCCCAACACCCAAACCCAATACAAGCCCAAGCCCAACAAAACCCATTAATCCTTATTATGAAAATAATAAGGACTAAAAATGTCCATTTTTAATAGTGTTTTATAAAAGAAAAAAGGAAAATAAAACTACTAGGGCTAGTTTTGCAAATTACTTGTAAACCTTCATTAATTCTTTTAAGATAAAAACAGCGTGACCATTGTTTAATTAGCCAAAACGTTCTTTGTTTCCTTTAGTTAAAAACCACAGAGGTCCATTTAGATTACAACTCCAAACTCCTTTTATAACTAAAAACTGGCCAAAAGAAAGAAAATATAGAGAAACGTGGAGGACCATTTTGTGCATCATTTTTCCAAACCTTTTCTTTTAAAAACCTGTAACTAAAACGTTACTCGAACCACTTGGCGCCAAAACCTAAAACCCTCTCCCGCCACGTTTCACGTCCCATACAGACCACAATCCCTAAGTACAATCACAGCTCACTCTCACCCATTTCCCACAAACCCTATGCCCCTAAAACCCTTTTCTCAGCCAACATCACTCAACCCCGAGCTCCACCTCAATGGTGAGATGGTGTACAGGTTTATAACCAAGGGCTTAGGAATTGCCTTGGAGCAATAGTAACTCTCACAGCTAGCACTTCCCCAACACAAAGAGAGGAAAGAAGTTCAAGCTAAAAAAGGAAAAGAGCAGTCCGACCACATTACACCATGTTTTAGTTTAAAAAGTTTTTAATGTTAAGTTTTTTCTTATAGCAATTATGTATTCAAGTTCCCTTTTAAGTTTATGTAGTAATGTGTTTTGTTTGTTTTTTAATAAAAAAGTTAAGTGTTCTCTTGATATCACTACTGTTGGAATTTAAAAATTCATACAAGCTTTTAATTCTGTTTAAATTTATATAACAATGTCTCAAAGTTGTCACACTTTACTTATAATCTAATTTCTTGGCCATTACCTCACTTAAAAAAGTTAAAAACCCGATTTTATACATTTAAGGGGGTGTTTGGTTTTGACCCAAAATGGGTCATATGGGGTTGTGCATGGGTCAAGCTCACTCAGCCAACTTTGGCTGAGTGTGTGAGGTTTATTAAGCCTCTTAAATCACTATTCTCAGTTTAGAAACAAGTTTTTATTTCCCTTATATAAATTATGTCAAATATGTGAAATAACAAAAATGAGCTTAAGTGCTCAGCTGCTTAAGCACTTTAAAGCACCTATCTGTGTGCTCTTTGTGTTTGTTTCTAGCCAAAAACCCAGCCCATGTTTCTGTCCCTCTTGGTTTGACCAAGTATAAGTCAATGTTGCTTGCAAATTGTTTTTAAGAACAGCCAATTTACAAGCCCAATAACACATGCTTAAGTAGTCCTTATCAGATTAGATTTTGGATATAAGCTCATATAATGGTCCCTTTTAAATCTTTTTGTTTTCATTTAGTTTGCAGTAATATGCCCATGTGAGCTTATTACCATAAGCTAAAAAAGCCGTTTAGCCACTGTTTTTACCTCCCCTGGTGCTGAGCACCATAAATCAACCCCCTTTTTCTAGCTTATTTGCCATTAAGCCATAGGATATTATTGCTTTTTAATATAGCCTGTAGGTTTATCTCTTAGGTTTAGCAGCTTAAATTCCTAGGTTAGCTTATTAAGGTAGCTTATTCTAAGCTCAAAAGTCCACTTTTTCTGTTTTCCTTTAAAACTGTTAGACTTAGCTTATTTTCTCCCAGCTTATTTTAGGGCTTATTTAGATAACTTAGCTTATTTAGATTCACCTTTAGCCCCTTAGTAACTATGTCCATATTTTCCTAGCTTATTGTGTAGCTTAAATCAGAAAAAGAAAAAGAAAATAAGCCCATAAGCTTATAAGCCTGCTGTCACCATAAAAGCTTATTTTTTTGGCTTATTCAGTGCTTAAAAGTCATAAGTGCCTTTATTAAAATTGTTCCCCTCAAGCCCCTGAGTGAAGTTTTTGCTTATTTAGTTTTTTTGCTATAAGCACTTTGGACCAAAGTTGTAATCGGGGTCCACTTCAGGGACCATTTGTGTAATTTCCTCTTTTAAATTATATACTGTTAGTCCCTGTGGTTAGATAGCCTGTTACTCATTAGTCCTTGTGTCCTTTCACTGTTAGTCCCTGTGGTTAGTTAGCCCTGTGGTTAGTCACCCGAACGGGGAGGTCAATCCCAAATAGATCTATCTATAATCATTCGCGCTCACATTCCAGTAATTTGACAGGTTTTCATGAAATTCAGTGGGCATAAGTTGTTATCGCTACTTAGGCCACAAGTAATCATGAAAAATGTACACTTGCGTCCAATTGTTAAACATGCATATTTTCTCGACCCCAAAAACAGGTAATTTAATATTGTAAAACATGGGGCAAAATGAACTCACACAAACTCACCTTGAGTGAGTAAACTGATAATAAAATATCCCAAGTAAAAACGCGTCACGCTAACGCCCGAATGCAACCTAGTTAATATAGGTCGAATCAGTATTCAAGTACGTTGTCTAACAACAACTGTATATAATCCTATATAGTTATCATCGTACTATCATTCGGGCTATCAAATAATTTAATATAGGTCATACATGACGTACGAGAGTTTAGGACACTTTAAATTGTAAATAGCAACAAATCGTCAATACGACCATCTGAAGAAGCTCATTATGAAATTCCCTAGTAATATATCAATCGTAACTAATACATATATTATCTATATACTATATCACCAATCTAATCGTTAACGTGAAATCGGTATTTATTTAAGAAAAAATGTTTATACTTAGTTTACGCTTTAGCAAAAATGACATAACTTTGTCGTTTTAAGCCCGTTTCTCGCGTTTCTTACGCCCACGCTTTCGTATTAAGACGAGTGATCATAAAATCACATTTTTAGGTTTTTGAGATTCTGTGATGAATAGTGTTTTTACTGTTTCATGGAACAGCTAAATATATCGTTTTTTATACTTTAATTAACGTAAAAACACGTTTTTTGGTCGTATCTTATTTCGTTTATAGCTTCCGTTTTTATCGTATTTCTTTCGATACACGTTCTCGTAAGTTGAAAGTTTTATCATATTAAATGATGTTGTTTAAAGTATTAGTTTCTGTGGTGAATAGTACCTTTTATAAAAATGTTTTATAAAAGTATTACTATCGTAAACATTAATAGCGTAATCTTCTTCGTTATTAATTGTATTAATGAAAGCGTTTTTCGAGTTCTTCATGAACCCTCGAATCCATGTTGACATGTAGTATTTTATAAAATCATAAAACATATATGTAATTTTCGAATTACAAACAGCCCCTAAGATATTATTTTCCAAAATGTGTTTAAAACTTGTTTTTAGGACTTTTTAGCTTTACCACTTTGTTACAAACCCATTAGAACCCTTAATATCTTATGTCTTACATGTATTAGGTCCATTAGGTCATGTTTTGTTCATGTGAGTCCAAGATAACAAGATTTACATGTTATTTTACCATTTTCACTTGTAATTCTTAAGTTGACTTTTAGAAACCCTAATTTGCACTTAAACATGTTTACTCTTAAGCATCATGTTAAAACACTTATACATCCCTTTTAACATAATATTATCATCCATATGACATGTAAATAAGTGTACAAAACATTAATCAAATGTAAAAATCCATTTCACATATTCAAAAGTACCCTAGATGGTGATTTAACTAAATATAACATATGAACACATAAAATCTTAGTTATGAAATGATTAAGCTTTATATATAACCTTGTGTGGATGAGTAGAGATGAGAATAACAATCACACCCTTGTGATTAACAACCTTGGCTTGAAAATATAAGGTGAAAACCCTAATTTTCCCAAGTAAACCCTTTCTTCCTTTTCTTGATTCCTTCCTTGCAAATGGTTAACCAACTCTTGAAACCACCTTAGAATACCTTAGATATGATGTGTGTATGCTTGTATAATGATAGAAAATCAAGCAATGGATTCCCCAAAATAACTATTTTGAGCCGTGGGGTATAGAGAGGAGACAAGGAAGAGTTTTCCTTTTCCTTGGTTTATTAAAAAGATTTTGTTCAAGTGAGTCTGTTTGCTTCTTAAGTGCAAGCTTTTCCTTAATCATATCATCCATCTGAGAATCAATCATTTTTTCACTGGTGCTTAAATCAATATTAAGACGTTGTTCAAAAGTTTTGACACGTTCTTTATATCTCTCAAGCTCAGCAGTTACTGATTCATTATTCTTTTCTTGATTAGCCTTTTCCTAATTATTTACATGATTAATCATTTGTTTTGACATTTGTTCAATCACATATAGAATCATTGAATCTTGTTGTGCATACAAATTAGTGTCTTGAACAGATGCATGTTGTATTTCTTGCAAATACAGAGAATACGAATGATATTGCTATCACTATGTATCTCATTATTAGAGAAATCAACAACTGTTGTTTGTTCAAAATCTTGCATTGCATGCACACTTTGATTATCCATATCATTATGATAGGTTTCAGAATGAGGTACCTCTGAGATAACATCAGAACCATAGTTAGAAAGATTAGCCATCAGAACCGCTTTTGCATTCAAGACATCATCACAGTCAGAATCATAAGCATCAAGATCCTTAGTCTGAAAAGCATCATTGTTTTGAATGGTTGTCTGAACAGCTTGACCGTCTGGAGTGCCTGGATCTGTAAGAAATGCGAGTTTCTCTTCATCCAAAATTTGTCTAGCTTCCAGTGCTT
>BQNB010051490.1:1550-27311 GCA_026074375.1 Tanacetum coccineum | reverse complement strand
ATGATTTAAAAGCAAACGCGTAAAACCCTAAAAATAATTAGTAGATTAAATAATGTCATACAATGACCTAAAACACGAGGTGTTATACAGTCAAAGGTCAGAAGACGTGAGATCATGCCTTATCCCAGGTTCACTAAAGTCATTATACACCACTTTATGTCTCAACACAAATCAATTTCCAAGAGATAAGGTTTACCTTACCATACAGTTGACAATGATGGTGTGTTGGATAGATTTAAGTTTATCAGCAAAGGAGATGAACACCAAGTATATGGAAAGCCTATTCTAGATATTTTGGTGACTAATGATATCCAGAACTCTGAAACTTACAAGACATTTATTGACCTATCCACTGGTTCAATTCCTCCTAAGAAAGGAAGAGGCAAAGGAACTCAAGGAACTAAGACTACGATTATTCCAAAGAAGGCAACTACTGCTTCTAAGAATAAAAGGGCAAAGAAGATAGAGTCTAGTGATGAAGATTTAGAGGAACAAGAAGAAAGGCTAATCAGAAGAAAACCTAGAGGTGTCGTCATACAAGATACTTCACAAGTCTCAAAGAAGAAATCAATAGATTAGTCTTAGAAGCTGAAAGGCATTGAATTGCTATCTGATGTCGCACAGTTAGAAATTGACACTCAAAAAGCAATCAATGCTAGCAAACATGAAAGCAGATTCTAGCATCAATCTAGTGGCTCAAGTAAAGGAGTTGGTATTACACCAGAGGTTCTAGATGAGCCAACAGGAAAATATGCAGTCTCAGATGAAGGAGCTGGTACTTCACGAGAGGTTTTGATGAGAGAAAGGACAAAAGTGAATCTCAATATGATCTAGATGACTGGGGTTCCACTGATGATAAGACATTTCTATTTGATTTCAAATAGGAAAAAGTTGAAGACATTTTGTAGGTCTCCACTGATGAAGATGAATCTGATGATGATGAAGAATATGATGAGAGTATAGATATTGAAACGACTAATGATAAAAAGACTGACACAGATGTTGAGGATCAGGTAAAGGGTGTAGCAGAAATGAATATTGCTAAGGAAGCATAAGAGGAAAATGCTAAAAAAGTTAAAGAACAAAAGGCCGATAAAGAACTCAAGGCTGATGAAGAGCAACAAGGAGATGATTAAGCTGGGGATGAACAAGTAGGGGTACCTATCTCAACAACACACAAAGAGAAGCCCAATATGCTTTAATCCACCTCCATTCATTTTGTTTCTTCTAACTTTGGTAATCAGTTTCTTAATTCTCATAATGTGTCTCTCATTGGTACTATTCAAGAAAATGCCAAAGTAGAGATCAATTCTTTGTTGGATATTCAAATCCAACAAGATGTTCCTAATATTCAGCAAGAACCATTTCATGTTGTCAAAGTGTCTGTTATTCCTGAACCAACACAAATTCCACCATCTACACCACCAACCCCTCTACTACTAGCTACAATAACTCCAGCTGTTCAAGTTCCCAATTTTGAAGCATTTACTACTATCCTGCCAAGAGTATCTGACTTGGAGAAAGATGTCAAAGAACTAAAACAAGTTGATCATACTCCAGCAATCCTTGAATTAATCAAGTTTGAGGTACCAGAAGCTGTTAATAAGTATCTTGGATCAACTCTTGGAGATGCTCTTCAAAAGGTTCTCCAGAGACATACCGAAGAGCTTAGACAGGAATTTACTCAGAAAACTATTATCCAAACACACACCGAAGACCTTAACGTTCAAGTCTCTCAAGATGATGTGTCAAAGTTCATAAAGGTCAAGCAAGAACTTGCTGCAAAGGAGAAAATGCTAAAGTACTAGACAACATTATATGATCAAACTGCTGAAGATGAACACAAGCACAAGGATATCTTGTTCCAAATGATGATGGCATCTAAGTCACATGAAAAACATCATGTACACAAGAAACTATATGATGCACTAATAGAGTCTCTACTCAAAGGAACCTACAAAAGTTGTGTGGAACTGGAATACAATATGGAGGAATAATATCATGCGTTGACAGATCAACTCAACTGGAAAAACCCTAAAGGTTACAAACGTTCAGTTGATATGAACAAGCCTTTACCCCTGCAAGACAAAGAAGGTCGACTTACAATTCCTGTTGAATTCTTCTTTAATAATGATCTTGAATACTTAAAAGCGGGAAGTATAGAAAGAACATACTCCTCTTCCATTACTAAGACACCAGCTGCAAGGTATCCTATGGAAGGCATTGAAGACATGATTCCAACACTGTGGTGTCCATTCATAATTGCCAATGACAAGGATGCTGCTCTTGGAATATCTTACTGGGGACCACAACGTCAACAATACTATAAAGCTATGATCAATCGAAAGTCCAAACATGAAGTTTTCTCAACTATGAGATTATGAGTGTTGTTAGTGTCAAGATTGAAAAGAAATCTGGTTATGACTACTTGGAAGAAATTGTTGTAAGACGAGCTGATAAGAAACTTTACAAGTTCAAAAAAGGTGACTTTTCGGACTTACACCTAAATGACATTGAAGACATGATTCTTCTGATTGCTCAACACAAGCTCTTTAACTTAGAAGGTGATGTGATCGTAGACTTTGTCACGGCTTTAAAAATGTTCACCCGAGGAATCATTGTTAAGAACAGTGTTGAAAACGTTCAGCTAGGTGTTAAAAGTTATCAAAGAAAGCTCAACTTAACCAAGCCTCAAAGAAAATGTACACAAATCTCAATCAAAGAACCATACACTCCAAACTTTGATCCACTAAGGGATATTTATGAAGACAAGGGCAAGAAGAAAAGGTTAATGCATGTTGATGAGATCCATAAGTTTTGTGATGGGACTCTCCAATCTGTTCGTAACATCCTTCGTCAAAGGCTACTGAACTTCAAGTTTGGTTACAACAAAGGCATGCCTTTGAGGGAGTGGACATCAAAGGATAAGAGACCCACAAGCATCATGCTAAACAAGATTGATGATCACCTGTTCAAAAGACGGGTTCTGAGAAGTTTAGAAGTACTGGTTGGTGGAAGCAAAACAGAGACGGATAAATGACTGCTGCAGAGGACAGTATGACTAGTTCATACTTGGTTTAATCATGTCGGGTCCTGTCTCATATCCTATATTGTATAATATATAAATATGTAGTGTACAGATTTTAGTATATATGTGTTACGTATAAATTTTTATGAATTTTTTATTAAATTTAAAATCTTTCAAAATATGTACTTAACACTATATCATTCCCTCAATAATTGAGGGGAGCATTAAAATGTTTAATATAAGCTTTTTAATTAGTAACATCTCTCTCTTCAACAATTTTAATCAATTGATATCCTAAATATAAAAAGATTTTAACATTTTGGATAAGGGGAGAAAATGTAATTAAAACTATGCAACTAATAAACGTGATCTAAAAGGACTCGAGTGTTGGCTTATCTCTTGTATGTGGAAAAGGCTTTCGATAATCGATGCACATATGCAGGGGGATCATTTCCAAAAGATAAAAACATCAAGGTACAAATGCTTTAATTAATATCATAAGTACCTTGATCGATTTTTCAAATGGTTTTAATGGCAACAATGGAGATACCTTAAAGACTGACCATGTACTTAATTTTATGGAGTTATAAGGTGGTTAAGGTTAGATATTTATTCCATGATCTAGCCAGAACTGAAGGGATCTACACAGGGACATTCCATTAGATAGAATAGAAGTCCTTAGGTATGATACAAAAGGAGTAAAAGTGAGAATGGGAATAATACAGACTAAGTAAGAGCTAACGCTGGAACAAACCCAACAAGGTGTTAGTGATGAAGTCTTGGTAAGCATTGCATAGGTTGAAGAATGAAAAGGAAATGTAAAGATAAAGGGTGAAAAGAAAGAAGCCCTCCTTACACTTAGGCAAAAACCAGGTCAATACATATGCTATCAGAATCATAATGATGATTACTGACATTGAAGACAGACATCATGGACCCAGTGATGCATTGCACAACCCTTCCTAGCCACTCAAAATCTCTTAAAAGATTTCTGTTTCAATTCTTATAGAGACTAAACACGTTATCTATTGAATTTCTCACTCCGAGTTAATTGGTATTGAGAAGATGGCAGTCAATTCCAGCCTCTGATCACTAAAACCAAAGTGCACTATTGAGTCTAAAGCCAAAAGAGATCATCTATAAATCTCAATAGGACACTATCTACCATACACTTGTTCTTCATACACTGTGAAAACAAGTAAAATATCAAGAGTCCTACACATTATCCTTGTGATCTTGCCAGAACATTAGAGTGATACTTAAGTATTCACAATGAGTATGGAAATCCTTCCAGAGCCAACATCAAACAAGCTCTGTGGTAGGTGACTTGTGAGATCCTAGATGGATTAAACTTGTGACACTAGATATCGATTCAGTCAAGATTATGAATTGACAACTTAATCGATAAGATAGTAACTAAGCGAGTCACTCTTATCGTGTGGTCTGCTTTGAGATGTTCCGGTAAAGAGAACAAGAAAGTAAGGTGATTCTGATGTTCACACATTAGAAGATCCAATGCTTATGCTAGAAATCCTGTCAAGGAGATTCTTCTTAATTTGAATCTACCTGATCATAGACCGGTCCTCACGAAACTAGAGGTTAATCCAACCAAGCTCGGGCGAATGACAAAATCCATATTCGTCCACAAGATTTATTGCTAACTGTTTTATTACAGGTTCACGTAAAGATGGAAATGGAAATACCTCGTTCTAGCAGAGTCAAGTTCATAACCGCATGCTCATACTCGATCGACAAATATAAAAATATGATGAAATCTCAACTACATGTTACTCAAGTCTTCCGCTACTTTGATACTTAAAAGATCTTCCTTGAAGTCATTAAGTGTTCAAGATAAAGCATTCCAAGGGAGATAAGACAATAGCTTTCAAGACAAAAGAAAAGTATAAGCAAGTCGGTCCTGAAGTCACCAAGTTCACAAGATAAAAAGACTCACGATAATACTGAAGTGACGATACAAAAGTGGTGATCTCAAGAAGCTCAAGATTACAGTTTATTATGCAAGTTGGAGCAAGCTTAAGATCAAGCTCACTACATATTGATACAAGATAAAGATAAAAGAACCAAGACTATGAGCAAGACCGAAGACATTCATTAAATGATAGGCTTAAGTTTTTTGTAATTTGAAGTGACCTCCCTTAGAGGGAGATTGTTAGGAATCGAGAAAAGACTCGGTCACTACCACTATAGTATCTCGTAGTTAATCGTTTAATTAAAAGTTAAGCTAACCGGGCCAAGCCCATGGATAACCAAGGCTTGGCAGGCCTAATGTAAGGAGTATATAAGCCCTATCCATCTCATGGAGAGGGTGTTGGTCATTTGTTACACAAACTAATACATTCTATTTTCTCTCTCTACAAGTGATCATCCACCTCTCTTTTTCTTTCTAGGTTTTCCTTAGATTCTCATAGTAATACTTGATTTGTGATATCATCAATCTGGATATGGAACATTAAAGCATAAATTCTATGATGAATAATACATGAGATATGAGTTATCCATTATTAATTTATGTGTTCCAAAATTTCATGTTTTAATCCCTGAATAATATTGTTTAAGCGCATAATAGTAATAAAAACGTAATCCAAAATTTATTCTAAAGTCAGTAATCGAGCTTGTTTATAATGTGAGAATGATATAAGCACATAATATTTATATAATAGGATTTTCTTGAAATCGCATCTATAAAATATTCATAGTCGGGTTAATATTAGAGAGGACCCGCAAGGAAATGTCACACCATAAACATTAGTAGAATTGTGAGTTTTTGATGTGATTATTTCTATTATCCTTAGACTGGAGATATATAGTACTGTAATGGTGTATACTAAGCAGTTCCTTGATTTGTCCAAAACAATCTCCATGAAAGGGAGTCATAAAAGTCCATTTCAATTATTGCGAGGTACACATCATTAGGTTGATATAGTTGACAGGATTTGTTCATCTATTTGATAGAGTTAGTACTTTAGTGGCCTCTTGTTGTAATGATCTAATATTTGCGTGGCTACGCCTAAAATATTCTTATAGATTATTTTGGCGATCATATCATTTCTTGATCAAAAACTAAGTATTGGCACAAGGAAGATGCGTCCATGTCCTAGCCAATTGGTACTGAACAAAGGGATAACATATTTGAAATCATAAGATCATTAGCTAGTAATGATAAGTTCGTTTACACTAGTTAAACAAACACTTGTAAAGAGTGATCCAGCAGTAGCACTGTTGCTAGACGATTAATATCTCTTATATAAGTTTCAAGAATGTTGTCGTCATGCACAAGTGGGAGTTTGTTGGTATTCTGTATGCATGACAAAACATACAAATTTATATTCATCATTGTTTATAAGACCTAAGGGTCACACACATATTGTACGATAATCTAGAATAATATTTATGTCTTGTACATATATATCAAAGTTGATTATGAGAGACGGTAAATGGGTTATTTACATAATATGCTTAATTAACAACTGAGGTTAATTAAATTTATGGGTAAATGGACATTTAATTAAGTTGGGCTAAACAAGGAAACCCGGTGAGCCAATAGTGGGTCCCAAGCACGCCGGCCTCCCTTAAGCGATTTTTGGTTAGGTTTTTGAGCAATAAAAGGAATGGATTATTATCTTGTTCGACAAGATAATTATCATTTAATTAAGGTAATTGTATTATTTAAATATGGAGTTTATCTCTTTATTTAAATTATTTAGTTTATTTATAGAGTTTATATTGACATATTAGATAAGTTAGAAAGCTAGTATATATATAGATAAAATGAATCAGATTTATAATGAAATTACAAAAACTTAGCTCTCTCCCTTGCACCTTCTGTTGGGCCGCAACCTACACCACACACACAAACACATAGTGTCTTTATGTTATACTTTATTTGATTTTTTCTCATGCATGTTAGACGTATTACACTCAAGCCTAACAACTATTGGATTTATTTAAGTGCTAGTGTGGACACCGGTTGGACTGATCTCAATTCTGTAGAAAAGAGTTTGTTGAGCATTGTGTTCTTAGACTTTGCTTGGTGGTGTGAGATTCAAGGAGAAGAAAAGGTGATTGTTGATGCAGATGTTTTAAAACCCAAAAGAAGTTTTACAATCCTTCTAGGCAGAGTACCTAATCATTGCAGTGTAGTATAGGCAATACTTGGGGGATTGATCGTTTCCTAGGGGAACAGTGAGGTAGGTTTGAATCGTATTTCACTAAGATGTAAGGTTTAAGGGAAGAGTATTTTTATGTTTTTATATTTTTTATAAAGCAAGTTAAAATCTCAAGTTTTGAAGGGGTTTTGATTAAACTACTAACTACTCCTAAATGCAAGAAATGTAAATTAGTGGGAAACTCATATAGGTAAACAAACGTACTCACTTAATCAAGCACTACTTCCTAGTTTTCCGCTCTAAGCCTGTCACCCTCGTTAGTGTAATGTGTAAGTATTCCCCTTTTTCTATTGCGATTTAGTTAGAAACGCGTCTATGTGACCACCTAAGTAAGGGCTCCAGGAACACACTTCACTTACCCAATAGTAAATCACGTGCAATACATACTTAATTAGTTATCCTCCCAAACATGAGGGATTTACTTAATCTAATCACATTTCCCTAGACATCTATACTAATGTAATAACTTATAACTAGTTTTCTAGAGCTTAACAAGCACACCACTAACAAGAAGCACTAAAGTTAAAGATCACAAAAGGTTTCATACAATCATAAGCAAACACTAATCGATTTAGCCTAGCATGTTAATACAAAGAAAAGTAAAACAAGTAATCACACAATACATATACATATTATAATGATTAAATGAATGGAATAACTTAACTTTAATTAAACATGTGAGTATGTCAGTATAAAAGGGTTAGAAAACCATAAAAAATCATCCAATATGACTGCACCAAAAGTTCTCCCAAGTTCTCCATGCGGATAATGAAAACATAAGGTTTGTATATATAGATTTTGGTCTCTGATGGTGTCGCTAGGGTATTGTGACAACGTCAACCCGTCGAATCCCTTTGGGTTTCTTCAGTCGGCAATTGGTGACACCGTCAAATCTTCTTGTGATGCCGTCACTTAGCAATTGGGACGGCGTTAGGATCTTTGGTGACTCCGTCTCCACACATTGATAAGTCACACTTTGTATGCAAAAATCTACTTTCTAGCCATATTTGGTGAAGGCATCAGGATGGGAGTCGCCAACTTAAAAAGTTGTATTTTTGTACAATTTCTTCCCGAATCGAGCCCAAGTCACATGATTTTCTTCCAAGTGCTTCCCAATTGATAATTACACAAAAAGAAAGGATTTAGTGCAATAATAGAGCGTATTTGCATGATTTGGGGGGTTAAATGACCCAAAAGTTTTTTTATAAAATGACACCTCATCAAATACCCCTACACTTGGGATTTGCTTGTCCTCAAGCAAATGAGCTTTTCTACCGAGTAAATAGCAAAGTTGGGGGCATTTAACCTACTAAGTAAAGATAATTTAGGGCACAACCAGATTAATCTTGTAATTAAAAGCACGGAAATCATATACTAGCACCTCACATAAGTGTTTGGATTCTCTCTTTCAGTCGGTTTATAATGAATTATAACAATATTGGAAACGGAAAAATAAACACGCACTACCTGTCATAGCATCTAGATTACCATAAGCTTAATAAAGGATTAGATCCTTCACCGTTTTGGCGTAAACACCTAGGAATTAATATCAAAGAGGTCTTTTAAAGGGTTGTAACGTTGGGTGTAGGGCAAAGGAAACACGGTTGGGGATAATGGGGGATATTTTATTGGTGGAAAGTCAATCATTCACAAGATTACATGTAATAAGGCGTTGTTAAGCCAAGACTCGGCTAAACTCTACTAATTGTACACTGTTAGGAATTAAGGTCTTCTACAAGTTCATACTGCTGGAAGGACTTAGTACTGCTAGTGAAGATTAAAGAATATTTACTAAGTCATTAGTACTGCTATTACATTGTGATAGATTATTAGTACTGTTAGTTAGTTACTTAGTACTGTTAGTATGTAATGTTAGTACTGCTTATAAGATATGCATGAGATATATTAGGAATAGATATGCATAATCTCTTAACGCGTTTTGTAAGCCTACTAGGGTTTCCTTGGTGTATAAAAGGAACTCTATGATATAGTTAGAGATATAAGTTCTCTTTATATCTTCTAGTTAGTATCTTTGTAATCTAGCAGATTAATAGTAATAAAAGCTTTGTTTTATTCATTGTTCTTCTTAGCATTATAAGTTAGTTTCCGCATAACTTATAGTGTTTATAGTCATTGTTTCTCCTGTAGTTAGTGTGGAACTATCCATATTGACTACAACCCTTAACAGGATATAAAGATCTATATTGAATTGGGATCTACAAGTGGTATCAGAGCTTGTAAAGAAACTCTGAGTAAGAAGAACCACAACATATCTGTTCCATAAACCCTTACTTTTCAAAAACTAATCAATGTCAGGACCAGATGCTGATACTCCACCACTACCACCTCCACCACCACCACCACCACCAGTAGCACACCAACTCAAACACCTCACACTATGTCAACCATTAAGCTCCCTATTCTTAAGAAGGGAGAATATGACATTTGGGCTATGAAGATGGAGCACTACTTGGCACATACAGACTATCCTATTTGGGAAGTCATTCAAAAGGGTAATGGTCCTGTCAGTGTCTCTATAGATACTAATGAGGTGATAAAGGTGTTGCCTCCCAAAACTGCCAAAGAAGTTTTGGCTAGGGAAAGAAAAAGGAAAGCAAGGACCACCTTGCTTATGGCTTTACCAGAAGATCACCTAGCTAAGTTTCACAAGATGACAGATGCAAAAGAGATGTGGGATGCTATCAAATCTAGATTTGGTGGTAATGATGAGTCCAAGAAGATGCAAAAGTACATCTTAAAACAGCAGTTTGAAAGCTTTTCAATATCCAACTCAGAAGGGCTACATAAAGGCTATGATAGGTTTTAGAGTCTTCTGAGTCAATTGGAAATTCATGATGCATGTGTATCAACTGAGGATACAAATCAAAAGTTCCTTAGATCTTTACCTCCTTCCTGGTCCCAATTATCTTTGGTCATGAGGACCAAGCCAGGAGTAGACAGTCTCAGCTTTGATGATTTATACGATAACCTTAGAGTTTTTGAATATGATGTTAAAGGCTCCTCTACATCAACTTCTAGCAACCAGAATGTAGCCTTTGTTTCTTCAGAAAGAACTAACGGTACTAATGATGTTAGTACTGCTTATGGTGTTTCTCCTTCCTCCAGCCATAACTCACAAAGGGAGAACACTTCATCATACACTGATGAAGTTCTGTATTCTTTCTTTGCTAATCAATCCAGTAGCACAAAACTGGATCATGAGGATTTGGAGCAGTTAGATAAATTTGATTTAGAAGAGATAGACTTAAAATGGCAGGTGTCCATGATCTCCATGAGACTAAAGAAGTTCCATAAAAAGACAGGGAGAAAGCTGCATTTTGATGCATAGGAACCTGTAGGATTTGATAAGACCAAAGTTGAATGTTTCAACTGTCATAAAACAGGACACTTTGCAAGAGAATGTAGATCAAAAGGAAATTAGGATGCAAGAAGGAGGGATGCAGGGACTTTTGTGTATAAAGCTAAGGATAATGGGAAAAGACCAGGAAAGCAGGAAGAATCCAAAGCATTAGTGACTCTTGATGGAGAAGGCATTGATTGGACTAAGCATGCAGATGATGAGCAAGAAGACTTTGCTCTAATAGCTTATAGCAACTCAGGCTCAGACTCTAAGGTAATCTCTTGTTCTAAAGAATGTGTAGAATCATATAGTAAACTTAAAAAATTGTATGATGAACAAAGAGAAAAACTAGGTGATGCAAGCATTGAAATACATGCTTATACTCAAGCTTTAAAAAAGGTAGAGGCCTAATTAGTTGCTCATCAAAAAAATCAACTTTGGTATGAAGAAAAGATTAGGTTTATGAAAATTGACGTAGATGATAAAACTGATGTACTAACATACCATAAGAAACTTCTAGCAGAAGCTGTAAAAGAAAAGGAAGACTTAAAAACTAAAATTGAACAATGGAAAAGTTCTTCTAAAAATTTAGGTAAACTGCTAGGTAGTCAAATGAGTGCTAATGATAAGTTTAGGCTTGGGTATGGGGATTACAGGTTTGATGGAAACCTAAGTTATGAAAAAGAAGTATTTCAAAGTGTGTTTAATAGTATAGAAGGTGATTTAGAAGATAGACCTCTGCATAATAGGTTTGTTAAGGTTGATGGAATGCATGTTGTACCCCCACCTATGATTTACATGCCTGTTAGAATTGATGAAGAAGTAGATGACTCAAAATTAACATATGGTAAGAAACGATCTGAAGCTAGTGAAACTAGTGAATCAAACACTCAAACCAGTGAATATACTTCTTGTGATTTAGATTCTAGTAATGACACACCTAAAGTTGTTAATGAATCTATACCTGAACTAGTTGTCAATAAACCCAAAGTAGTAAGTCAACCTAAAGTCTGGTTTGATGCTCCTATCATTGACGAGTGCGAGTCAGATAGTGATGATGATTGTGTGTCTACACCTTTAAAAGAACAGGAACAACCTAGTTTTGCTTTTGTTAATACTGCTAAGCATGTAACAACTCCTAGGGAAACTGTTAAAAATCAACACACATATAGTCAAAATCCTAAAGTTGACAGGAGAGATTATAATGGTTTAATGTCTCGGAATCTAGGTTTAGGATATGGATTTACTATGAAAGCATGTTTTGTATGTGGTAGTTTTGGCCATCTTATTAGAGATTTTGATTTCCATGAGAAAAGAATGGCTAAACAGGTTGAAATGAACAAACAGAAGTTTAAGGGTAATGGTCAAAGGGAAAATAGGCTAGTGTGGAACAATGTACAAAAAGTGAATCACCAAAACAAATTTGTTCCTACAGCAGTACAAACTGGAACTGGTAGAATTCAAGTTAATACTGCTAGAGCCAGCAGTACTAACAATGTTAGTACTGCTAGACATAATTTTAACAGTCAAGCAGTATCAACCAATCCTGCCAGAAAAGTTAATACTGTTAGACCAAGAGTGAATGATGTAAGACCAAGAAATGTTTTTCATAAATCTTATTCACCTATCAGAAGGCCATTTAATGGAACAACAGCACCAAAAGCAAAATTTTCAAATCAAAAAAATAATACTATTGGGGTCAAAGCAGTTAGTGCTGTTGGGGGCATAAGGAAAACTGTTGTTAAGTCCTCAGCAGATTGTGTTTGGAGACCAAAAAGGAACTATGCGAATAAATTCTCCAAATACAATGGTGGATCAAATTCTAGGAAATTTGTTAATTCTAAAGATCCACTAGGCAGACCCAAGCCAAAAATGGCTTGGGTCCCTAAGAGAAATGAATTTCTCTTAATTTTCATGTGCATGATGATCCACATAAAGCTTTAAAGAATAAAGGGATTGTTAATAGTGGATGTTCCAGGCACATGATTTGAAACAAGGCCTACCTTGCTGAATATCAAAACTACAATGGTGGCCCTGTTTCTTTTGGAGGTAGTAAAGGTTACATAACTGGTAAAGGTAAAATAAAAACTGGAAAGTTAGATTTTAAGGATGTGTCCTTTGTGAAAGAACTACAGCAGTTTAATCTCTTCTCTGTGTCACAAATGTGTGACAAGAAGAACAAGGTTCTCTTTACAGACACTGAATGTCTTGTATTGTCTCCTCAATTTAAGTTGCCTGATGAAAATCAAGTATTACTTAAAATCCCTAGACAAAACAATATGTACAGTTTCAACTTAGAGAACATTGTTCCTTCTAGAGGTTTAGCCTATTTGACTGTAAAGGCCACAATTGATGAATCTAACAAATGGCATAGGAGGTTGGGTCATGCTAACTTTAAAACTTTAAACAAACTTGTGAAGGGAAATCTTATAAGAGGTTTACCTTCTAAGATTTTTCAAAATGACCACACTTGTGTTGCTTGTCAAAAAGGAAAGCGACACAAGGCCTCTTGTAAGGTCAAATCAGTGAGCTCTATTAGTCAGCCCTTATAGGTTTTACATATGGACTTATTTGGACCTACATCTGTAAGGAGTATAAACCATAAGACTTATTGCCTGGTTATCACTGAAGATTTTAGCAGGATTAGTTGGGTATTCTTTTTAAGAACTAAGGATGAAACTAGTGGAATCCTTAAGGAATTTATAAGATAAATTGAAAACCAATTAAACAAAAAGGTTAAGACTATTAGATGTGATAATGGAACAAAATTCAAGAATAGGGACATGATTGAATTATGTGGGTCAAAAGGGATCAAGAGGGAATACAGTAATGCCAGAACACCACAGCAAAATGGAGTTACTAAAAGGAAAAACAAGACCCTAATTGAGGTTGCTAGAACCATGCTAGCAGATTCATTTTTACCTAACACTTTTTAAGCTGAAGCAGTTAATACTGCTTGTTATGTTCTTAATAGGGTATTAGTGACCAAGCCTCACAATAAGACTCCTTATGAGCTTATAACTGGTGAAACACCAATCATAAGCTATATAAGACCTTTTGGGTGCCATGTGACTATCTTGAACACCATTGACCACCTGGGCAAGTTTGAGGAAAAGGCTGATGAAGGTTTCTTAGTTGGGTATTCCCTTAATAGCAAGGCTTTTAGGGTATAAAATTTAGAAACTAAGAGAGTTGAGGAAAACCTGCATATAAACTTTTTAGAGAATAAACCTAATGTTGCAGGGAAAGGACCTACTTGGCTGTTTGATCTTGATTATTTAATTGATTCAATGAACTATCAGCCTGTTACTGCAGAGAATAAAGCTAACAAAACTGCAGGTCCTATAGCTAATGGTAGTGCAGGTACACAAAATAATTCTAATGCAAGTAATTTTGAATTGGAAGCTGAACCTGTTGAAGAACACTTGGTACTGCCATTCTGGCCTTCTTATTCTTTACCTTTCAAGAGCTCAGAGACACAGAAGAATGATGCAAAGTCTAATGAAGATACTGGTTTCAATTCAAATGAGAAACCAGTAGATCAGTCACATCAAATCTTTTTGGAAGAACTTAAGAAGCTTAAGAGACAAGAAACAGAAGCCAATGATGCAGCTGAAATTCTTAGAAGGGAATGTGCTCAAGATTATGAGGATTTAGTTCTTCAAGAAGGTATTGCTAGAGCTAGCAGTACTAACAATGTTAATACTGCTAGCACATCAGTTAACACTGCTAGCACACCAGTTAATACTGCTAGTGCTTTAGGAGATGTTAGAGCTGCTAAATTGTCTTATCCTGATCCATTCAAGTATGCTAATCAAGATGATTCTTAGATTCCTGATCTTGAGGATATTTATGAAGTTCCAAAAGATGGATTATTTACCAATGCCTCTTATGATGATGAAGGTGTAGTGACTGACTTCAATAATTTAGAAACCTTTATGGATGTTAGTCCTATGGCCAAATCTAGGATACACACTATTCATCCTACTTCTCAAATTCTTGGAGATCCAAAGTCAGTAGTTCAGACATGAAGCAAGGTAGACAAAGGTTTAGCATATGCTCTTGTGAGCTACATTCAAAAGTAAAAAAGAAACAATCACAAGGACTTCCAGCACTGCTTGTTTACTTTCTTTCTGTCTCAGATTGAACCTAAGAAGATATCTGAAGCTCTTGCAGAAGTAAGTTGGGTTGATGCTATGCAAGAAGAGCTGCTGCAGTTCAAACTTCAAAAAGTTTAGATTTTGGTTGATTTGCCTTCTGGGAAAAAGGCAATTGGAACAAAATGGGTTTACAGGAATAAGAAGGATAAAAGAGGTGTTATTATTAGAAATAAGGCAAGACTAGTTGCCCAAGGTTATAGATAAGAGGAAGGGATAGACTATGATGAGGTTTTTGCTCCCGTGGCTAGGATTGAAGCCATGAGGATCTTTTTGGCCTTTGCTTCTTATATGGAATTCATAGTTTATCAAATGGATGTAAATAGTGCCTTTCTGTATGGAACTATTAATGAGGAAGTTTATGTGTCTCAACCTCCAGGTTTTGTAGATCCTAAGTATCCTAACAAGGTCTACAAAGTTATGAAGGCCTTATATGGTTTACATCAAGCTCCTAAAGCTTGGTATGCTACCTTATCTGCTTTCTTGGAGCAAAGTGGATACAGAAGAGGAACTATTGACAATACTCTTTTTATAAAGAAGGACAAGAAGGATATCATGCTGGTTCAAGTTTATGTAGATGATATTATTTTTGGTTCTACAAAGAAGTCTTGGTGTGATGAGTTTGAGGCATTAATAAAGAGCAAATTTCAAATGAGTTCCATGGGTGAACTCACCTTCTTTCTTGGATTACAGGTTAAACAAAAGGCAGATGGAATTTTCATAAGTCAAGATAAATATGTTGCAGAAATCCTAAAGAAGTTTGATTTTATGAGTGTAAAGCATGCTAGTACTCCTATTGAGACTCATAAGCCACTGGTTAAAGATAAGGAAGCAGCAGATGTAGATGTGCATCTTTATAGGTCCATGATTGGGTCTTTAATGCATTTAACTGCTTCTAGACCAGACATTATGATGTTTGCTGTCTGTGCTTGTAGCAGATTCCTAGTTTACTCCTAAACTACACATCTTTAAGATATAAGAGGACTTTAGTACCTCAAAGGCAAACCAAATTAATTCTGTTGTATCCAGAGAATCATCTTTTGCCTTGGTAGCTTATTCAGAACAGTGACTATGGTGGGTGCAAAACCTTGACTTGACAGGAAATCCACAACAGGAGGTTGTCAATTTCTTGGTCATAGGTTGATTTCATGGCAATGCAAGAAGCAAACAATTGTGGCTACTTCTACTACAGAGGCTGAATATGTTGCTGCTGCAAATTATTGTGGATAGGTCTTGTGGATTCAGAACCAAATGCTGGACTATGGTTTTAACTTAATGAACACAAGGATTTTCATAGACAATGAGAGCACTATCTGCATTGTCAAGAATCCAGTCTTTCATTCTAAGACCAAGCATATAGAAATTAGACATCACTTCATCAGGGATGCTTATGAGAAAAAGCTGATTCAAGTAATCAAAATTCACATGAATATAAATGTAGCTGACCTCTTAACTAAAGCTTTTGATGTTAGCAGGTTCAATTTATTGATTTTTAGCATTGAAATGATGAACCTGTAGCTGCATTAGTTCAGGGGAGGCAAAATGGATTTGTACAATTTATAGATGCAGTCTTAGTTAGAAGATTGGATATGGAAGCTATGATGGCTTTGAGGATATTATGGTGCACATTATATTGAAGACATAGTTAATACTATTGGTATAATCTATTTGTACTGTTGAATTTAGTTAATGCTGCTAGTTATCATTTTGTACTACCAGTACAAAAGTTACTACTGCTAGGTTCAATTAGTACTGTTGTGTCATGTGGATTTAAATCGTTTTGAAGAAAATTGCTAGAAGCATGGATGTTCCTTAAGTGTTGGTTTTATCACCACACAACAAATGGTCCTCTGTTCACCATGTCTAATAGACATCAAGAACTGGCTAGTCCAAAGCAAACGGCTCTTGGTAAAGACTTCTCAAATCCGTTGATGGCTGGTAGTTTGCCAAAAATTATAATCTCATCTATATTTTTAGATTGACTTGTAGTTATATTTGGGAAGTAATGGGTAAAAAGCTGTTTTTGTAGTTTGCTTAATAGTTTTTAACTTCTATTCATGGGTTGTGCATAAATATGGATCCTCATGAATTCTCACATGTATATCTAGTTATTTCTAGTGTGCTTGTGATGAATAGAGGCATATTGTTGCATAATTATTAGAGAAAAGGTTAATACTACTGAACAAATTCTTAATACTGCTGGGTTAAACTTTGTACTGTCAGTACAAATGTTAGTACTATTTGTACTGCTGAGTTACCGTTTATACTGTTTGGTCAATAACAGATTTTTCAACTCTTTGAATATTACCGTTGAGGTTTTTACGCAACCAACTGCGTATATAAGGTTCTTCATATTAAAAAATTATTATCTTTACCTTATTTACAAGTTTCTTTCCAACTAAAGATACAATTTATTTAATCATTCTTTTATCGAACCTTATATACTCTTTACAAAATCTCAATTGCTTTTGCCAAACTCTAATTGACTCTAAAACAACCTTAACCCGACACTCATCTTTATGTTTTACTCATTACATCTATACTCATGGCAAGCATGGACTTCTGCGATAAGCATAACATGGTGGCTTTTCTTCAAAAGCCATCTGGGAGTGAGGAGTTCCACCAGATAGTAGATTTTCTTGCTGGTAGTCATATCAGATATTCTTTAACTGCTAACTCTACTATCTATGTTTCTCTTGTTGAACAGTTTTGGCAGACTGCCACTGTCGAAACACTCAATGAAAGAGAACAACAAATAACTGCCATAGTTAATGGGCACAAATTTGCTGTTGCTGAAGCATCTGTTAGGAGACATCTCCAATTATCAGATGAAGAAGGTATTAGTACTCTGCCCAATACTAAAATTTTTGAGCAACTCTGTCTAATGGGGTATCTTTCTGATAATGATAAACTTACTTTTAAAAAGGCTAAATTCTCACCCCAATAGAGATTTTTGATTCATAACATCTTACATTGTTTAAGTCCTAAGAAAACTTCATGGGAACAATTTTCAAGTAATATAGCAACTGCTATTATTTATTTGGCAACAAACAGGATTTTTAAGTTTTCTCAACTGATTTTTGATGGTATGGTGAAAAATGTGGACAGTAAAACCAAATTTTTGATGTATCCACATTTTATACAAATCTTTTTGGATAAAAAGAAAAGGTTTCTTCATGAACATAATGCAGAATATGTTGCTCCTACTTTAACACAAAAAGTTTTTAGCAACATGAAAATTAGCTTTTCAGGGGTACATGTACCTCTCTTTGATTCTATGTTACACCATGACCAATCTGGTCAGGGTGAAGGACTAACACTCTCTGTTGAGTCCCAATACATACCCCCTGCTTTTTCACCATCTACATCTCAACCAACATCCTCACAATCTTCTCCTGAACCTACCACTGAACCTATCCCTACCACTTCATCTCCACAACCACAAGACACACAACATCTTCTGTGCCCCCATGATACACCTCTCTTAGGAGGTTACACACCTGGAAGTGTTGAGGGCAGCATGCAACTAAAAGAATTGATGGATCTGTGTACTAAATTAGTTGATAGAGTCACTAGCTTGGAGACAGAACTCAAGAAAACAAAGGAGATTCATGGTAAGGCACTTACCAAGTTAGTGAAGAAGGTCAAGAAGTTAGAGGACAAGCTCAAGTCTACAACCAGGGAGAAGGCAAAGTTGGTTCTATCACATAAAGAAGAAGATTTGCTTTCAGAGGATCCTTCCAAATAGGGGAGGATGGAAGAGACAGAATATGCAGATATAGAAGAGGAGTATGCAGGAGTGGAGCATGATTTTGAGCAGCAAGTTACTCCTTCAAAAGCTCCACGGGTGGAAGCATAAAGCCAAGACACATTTGAAGCAGAGT
Organism: Tanacetum coccineum; assembly: GCA_026074375.1. Taxonomy (NCBI): domain Eukaryota; kingdom Viridiplantae; phylum Streptophyta; class Magnoliopsida; order Asterales; family Asteraceae; genus Tanacetum; species Tanacetum coccineum. The sequence continues at coordinate 8,694 of BQNB010051490.1, read as the reverse complement.
TGAGTGCTCTAAGTGCAGTAAAAATTCTTGCAGAGGCATCTAAAGAAAGGGCAAGAAGAAAATGTACTGACAGTTCACAAGTTATACTACTTCAGGACTTTTTGGTACTGCTAAAGATATTCAGGATACTGATATAGAGTTAGCCAGAAAGATTGAAGGGGAAGAGCAAGCAAAAGCTCTGAAACTACAAGAACAAGAAAAAGCTAACTTTGAAGCTGCATTAAAGATACAAAAGCAGCTTGATCAAGAAAGAAAGGAAGCTGATGACATTGACTGGCAGAAGATTGTAGAACAAGTTCAAGAGAGACAGTTTAGTTCAATGATAAGATATCAAACTCTCAAGAGGAAACCAGTTACAGTAGCACAAGCAAGGAAAAACATGATGATATACTTGAAAAACATGGCTAACTACAAGTTGACTTCTTTCAAAGGTATGGGTTATGATCAAATTCGACCAATATTTGTGAAAGAGTACAATAAGGTGCAAACTCTATTCAAGAAGGATTCTGAAGTCAGTAAGTTAGAGAAAAAGAGAGTTGCAGAAGAAGCATCGCTTCAAGAAAGTTTTAAGAAGTTGAGAACAGCTCAAGATACAAGTTCAGCGCCTCTTCAAGAACAATCCACTAAAGAACTAAAAGAGTTATCTGAAGAAGATGTTAAGAAGCTGCTAGAGATAGTTCCAGTTGAAGAATTTAGAGTAGAAGCTTTACAAACTAAGTATCCTATTATAGATTGGGAAATTCACATAGAAGACTCAAGAAAGTACTAGAAGTTTATCAGGGTTGGTAATGTTACCAAAGCATATCAAATCTTTGAGGATATGCTTAAACAATTTGACAGAATTGACCTTGATACACTTTGGAGATTAGTGAAGGAAAGATTTACATCAGCGGCATCAACATAAGACATTGAAAAAGCTCTATGGGTTGAACTGAAGAGACTCTATGAACCAGATAAAGATGATGTATTATGGAAGCTACAAAGATATATGCATGATCCTTTAACTTGGAGATTGTATGGATCATGTGTAGTACATCATGTATCTTCATCAAGAGGACATGACATCTTTATGCTGATAGAAAAGGATTATCCTTTGATTACTGTAGTTATGGGATTGATGCTGATTAGAAGACTGCAAGTAGAAGAAGACAGTAAGATGGCAAGAGATTTAGTCATGAAGATCTTCACAGAAGCCAACAAACTAAGGAGCTAAAATGTTTGGAAGAATCCTCTAAAGATCAAAAAGGTTTTATTCAAGAAACTTGATGATTTGATGATAAATCACAAGTTTAGGGGAGGATTGTTGGGAATTAAGGGCTTCTACAAGTTCATACTGCTGGAAGGACTTAGTACTGCTAGTGAAGATTGAAGAATATTTACTAAGTCATTAGTACTGCTAGTTGTAATATTAGTACTGATAGTTATAGTTAGTACTGCTATTACATTGTGATAGATTATTAGTACTGTTAGTTGAGTTACTTAGTACTGTTAGTATGTAATATTAGTACTGCTTATGAGATATGCATGAGTTATATTAGGAATAGATATGCATAATCTCTTAACGTATTTTGTAAGCCTACTAGGGTTTCCTTGGTGTATAAAAGGAACTTAACGACATAGTTAGAGATTATAAGTTCTCGTTTATATTTTCTGTTGGTATTTTGTAATCTAGCAGATTTAATAGTATAAAAGCTTTGTTTTATTCATTGTTTTATTAGCAATTATAAGTTTAGTTTCCGCTCATATATTATAGTGGTTTATAGTCATTGTTTTCTTGTAGTTAGTATGGAAGTAATCACGTATTGACTACAACCCTTAACAGGATTAAAGTCTATATGGAATTGGGATTCTTACATACACAACTCTACATTAAACTCTTTCTTTTCTTTTCTTGACTCTTTCTTGACTTATACAAAAGCAGGATGGCAGTCTGTATAGTCTATCATATATTTTTGATTTTTTGATTTTTTTCTGTTTTTTCTTTTTTTCATATACACTTTTGCTATGCAATCTGCTGAAAATAAATAAATATACACGACTCAGGATTTATATTGACATTCCTACATTTGAGTGTTTAATAACTCAATAATAAACTAACTAATGACCTGAATTAGAAGGATCAACAAATTTGGAGATTATAAAGTACGTATGGGGGTAATAATTTGACTTTCTTCCTAATTTCTCCATAAAATAAAACTACATGTCCTCTAATCGTTCAAAATGTGTACACTAAATGACCCTCGCACCTTAGCAACTCATGTATTCAGCAAATACTTAACTAGGGTTAACTAATTGTTATTTAACAATAATGTACTTAAATAAGTACATAATAATAGGGTAAGTTGATTTTGTGTAACTTTCTTACTTGGGGTGTAAACAATATCTTCTTTAATAATCCGGAGAATCCACCAAAAAATTACAAAGAACTGCATAAGGATGGCTTAGAGGGGCTGTACTAGGGTTATCTTGACTAAAAATAAGTGCCATAAACAAAGGTGTGAGGGTCTAGTTATTTGACCACGGAGATCATTATAGAACTATAACAAAACGCATCATAGCTAACAAACAAAGGTTGCTTATCCTACTGCCTCTTCAATCACTCTTAGAAATCATTATCAACGAATGTGATCTCACTTGGCAGTCTCGGGATGCTATCGCTAAGAAAGGTTCTAGAATCTAATTGTATACTGGGCTACACTCTCATAAGCATATAATAGATGAATGCTTTTATATTCCTATGATCTAGGCGACGAACCTCACATTTTTGAGAAGGATGGAATTTTTGATGTGATAGGTTTTTGTGCTAGTCATATAAACTCATGTCTATAAGTCGCTCTTAATACTACAGATTTCACCAATATATGGTCATAAATTATTTTTAAAACTTAGGTCAAAATTTACCATCTCTTACAACTTGTTTCGGTATATTACACAATCTTTTTAATACAAAGCAAATGCAAATAAGAAGTAATAGTTTTAAGGCTTCATTAACCAACCCCACCCACACACTTAAGTTGAAAACATGTCCCCTATGTTCTAAAAGTACCCAAAAACAACGAAAAGGAAATAAAATTGAAAGCGATGAGACATATAATACTCCTTTGGTTTGTCAATATCAGAGGAAGAAACAGATAAACCGCGTTCAATCTTATCCAAGGATCGTTTCAAGTGAAAATCCTAAGAACTTCTGGACCTTCCCTTATTAATATATACCTGACATAAGTCATAAGGACTCAAAACTACTATTCGCATAAAATTTGACAAGTTAACTATACTACAACCTGATGTAATCAAAAACTAAAAATCCTAAGGAAGCAATAAAGAAAGAACGCTTGTACTAATGTAATCGTGGCTTTTTGCAAAAATCTAGAAAATTAAAAATTCTAGAAATTTAACACAAATAAATTTTCAAAAAATTGATAATACGACCCAAAACGCTGGATTTCTCCAATTGCTATCAGTTTTGACGCCATTAGGTTTTACACCCTGACGCCATCAAGAAACACCTGGACAGGTTTAGCGGTTTCATTTTATAGAAAAATTTCTACAAATACATATTATTATGTCCCTAGAAAAATTACTGTTAGAAACCACGAAATACGGTTAGTAAGAACTATTTGACCTCAAACAACAAACAAACAAGAAAATATAATTATGTGAATTAATTTTAATTAATCTATTTCATGTTTGAAGTAGGTTTGCGCTAATAACCGGATATTTTCTCCTACACTTATTTTATGCAAAATACATTATTGAATTAAGATGAGGTTAAAAACAAAACAAAGCATGATCACATATAATTCAAACATATAAGAACAAGTAATAAAAATTATAAACACATGACACTCCTAAAATGCATAAAATTAAAAGATTGGGTTTCCTCCCAATAAGCGATTTCGTTACATAACTTAGTTTTGTAGTAGACTCGGAGTCACTTTCCTTACGCGACTCCTTCTCCACTCACACAACTCTCATCCTTCTCTAACTTTGATCATAAATGAAGAAGTTATATCCTCCAAGGTTCTTATCATCAAACACCTTTCCTTTTCATTTACTACACTCTATTTCACCGTCATTGTAATTCTCAATCCTTTTTTCCCATTCTAAAATTCTCACATTCACATAATTAGGGGTCATAGGATCTAGGTCACTTTTTTTTCTTTCCTTGACTTTATTATGAAATCTTAAAGTTCTAACAAACCTAACCATAAAGTTTCCAACTTTAAGGGTCATTGATCCTTTCAACATTTGATTTCTGCTCTAGCCGTGGTTAGAAAGGGTGTTCCTAAAATAAGGGGCATGTAATCAACTTCCTTTATATCTAAAATCACAAAGTCTACGGGATACACAATATTGGCTATATCTATCAACACATCTTCTGCTATTCCTTTGGGGTACACATATGAATGGTTAGCCACTGAAAGTCTAATATTAGTCCTTATAAGCTTCTCGTTAGTTAGCTTGTTATAGATCATTAAAGGCATGATATTCACATCCGATCCTTGATCGGCTAAGGCATTCATGTATTTTAACTTTTCTATGCTACATGCTATCACAAAGTTGCTGTTTTAAATTTTACAATAAGAAAAACAAAACCCAAATTTGTATTTCATTTCATAATGGTTAATTATGAATATAACCTAAGTTGATTCTTATGCGCATTTGAAATTAAAACCTTAGGTTATAAATATTTGTAAATATTAAAAATATAACATAAGATATATTGTTAATAAGAAAAAAAATATATACTTTATATATTTTGAAAATAAGGTCGGCCCCCTTTTTATTTAAAAAAAAATTAAAAAATATTTTGGTTAATTTGGTTGTTTTGTATAATTTACTTTCCTTTTTCTAGTAAACCAATTTTAAGAGATATGAATAAAAAGGGTTTTAATAAATGTTGTGTAATCTTTAAAAATAGGGAAAAAAAATTATTTTGCCCCCATCCTCCTTCATTAAACCGGCCCTTAGGGTGATTTTACAAGAAAATCTTTTATTTTTAAAGCTAAACTTATTTTTGGTATTAAGTGTTAAAATGTTTAGGCAAATATTGTGTAATCTTTTTAAGTTAATAGAAAAACTTGTCTCCTTCTTCTTTTTCTATATAACCGGCCCCTCTCCTATTATTCTTTATCATTCTTTAAAAATTTTCTCTCCATAAGTTTGTGTATTCCTCCATAGAAGCTTCAAGCAAGAAAAAATAAATTTAAAACAAAAAAAAAAAACAAATAAACAAAAAAAAAAAAAAAATAAAAAAAAATTAAAATAAAAAACTATAAAAATAAAAAAAAAAAAAAAAAAATAAAAAAAAAAAAATTAAAAAAATAATTAATAAAAAAAAATGAAAAAAAAATATATAAAACAACATAAATAAAAAAAAAAAAAAAAAAAATCATGATAAATAAAATTTAATTAAAAATAAATCAAAAAAGTTCAATAACCGCCCTCTCCCATCTTCTTATCCATCTTTAAAATTTTCTCTCCATAATTTTGTGTATTCCTCCATAGAAGCTTCGAGCAAGAAAAAGGTTTAGGTGTTTTGAGTAATCCTTGGAAGTTTTCGTGTCTTGTGTGGTTTGTGTCGTTGTTCTTTGGTGGTACAGTATTGGTTCTTGGTGTTCTGTTCTTGTACTCCTCCTCATTTCCATAGGTAATTCGTTGATTTTATTCACTTCTTGTTGTCACCATGATTACATATACAAAAGTTTTCATAAAAAACCCTAAAAGATTGTAAGAAATAATATGGTTATGTTCTTGTCCATTGCCTCTGGGTTTAGTTCTACTTAAATTGGTTAAATTAATGTTATGAAACCTAAGCATGGATCATTAAATGTATTATTATTAAAAACTACAAGATTATAAACCCTATGGTTGGTTTTGATGGGTGTTAATTAGGGTTTTCATGGTTTATAATTCTGGGCAGAATTTTAGATCATGTTCAACGGGGTATATCTTAATGATAAAGATTGATTTTAACATGATTCTTGAGCCTAAGATTAAATTCAGAGAGTCTAGTTTCTGAAAAGTTAATTTTATAATTTTCCAAGGTCGGGAAGGTTGGTTTTTGGTTGCTAAAAGATAAAGTGTCAAAACTGGGAATTCAGTTGTAGTATTTGATTTTTAGTTCTCAAACCATAACGAATTAGCCTTTGAAATTTACGTGGGTTAATCTTCATGATATTAGCTACGTCCATGCTTTTTTTGAGATTTTTCTGAATTGTTATGGTAAATATGCGTCAACTTTTCAAAGGTTCTGCCAGGTTAAAATTCGGGTAAGTTTTGGGTAACAAGGGTCAAAGGGATACTTAAACACGAAAATAAATTAAACCAATGATCATGGGTGTATTAGACATATGTAGGAACATCTGTAATTTTTGGTGTAATTTTTAGAAGGTGTTTTTATGGGTCTTTTAAGTATGGAAACTTACCTTAAATAAGTAGTCAAAATCTGAAATTTTTGGAAACCTTAATTAGGTCAAGTAAACTTTATTTATGGTAAGATCAAGTGATAAAACTTATAAAATAGGATAGATAATAATATGTAATCATGGATTTATGTAGATTTGATGAAAAGGTTTTGATCTTTTATCTTCGTGTTCGTTCTCTCCGTTGCTTGTTGGTTAAGGTACATATATTCTGTCCTTTTAGTAAGGACACTTTATTCTCATTTGTTTGGCTACTTGATCTATTTGATATTCGTTTGACATTCCTTTGATTTGCTATCCATAATCATGACTCATGTGATATTGACAATCCGTTTGATTTCGATATTCGTTTGTATGAATCTGTTGGTTCTTTTTGGAATGTGCTTCTAGATTCGTTTCCATATTTTGATTATTTAAAACTTGTTCACTTATATGTTTGCTTTAATCTTGCCCGAGCTATTTGTATCTAGTCACGGAGGTACCATGACCATGTCATTGATGCACCAATGGCATGACACTATCTGTGGCGATGTGATTAGCCCACGGCGTTCACTTTTGTATGTGCACTTATTATGATTTGATTATATATGTTCGTACACTCGCCATAGTGCTTGTGTATATGGATTTGACTTTGTTTTGCAGAGAGCGTATGGATGCATCTTAGGTACTTTGTTCTATTCAGTTTAGGTGAATGGTTGTATGTGTGCAATACACCCCAT
>BQNB010051489.1:0-37362 GCA_026074375.1 Tanacetum coccineum | reverse complement strand
TTTCAATTTCATCATGTATATCCTTATTCCTTATTTCTACACAAGAAGTTATGACAAGATTCTTGATATCTGCAATTAAGGATGCTTCAAAGAGTTGATCTTTCAACAAATCATTTTAATTCTTAATTTCATCAAGATAGACATCATTTTGCTCAAACGCATCTTTTTGTTTCCAGAATCTTAACACAATCTTTAACACAGGGAATAGAAGAAGATGAAAAATATGTTTGCTCAGCAGAAAGCTCTTTTTGAGGAACAAAGTCTTTATAAAGTTTGTTCAACTTTTCGTAGTCGATTGGTTGAATCTTTAACTCTTAAACTTTTTCATCTTTTTGAAACTCATTTATTTTTAATTGACTCTTTTCAGCATCCTCAAGAGTTTCCTCAGAATCAAACACATGCAGTTGTTCATTTTTATCACAAAGTTCAGAAGCACGATACAACTTAGGAATTTGTTCACTTGTAAGTTGTCCTTAAAAGCTTTTTGTAAGTTGTCCTTAAAAGCTTTTTGTTCACTTGTAAGCAACCGAAGTGTGTCAGTTGATCTGCCCATTTTACAAACAACGTTTTCAAGATCTTTGATTTTATCTTGTAACTGAATAATATCATTAAGATATTTTTCCTCTTTGTCACGTTGTGTTTGTTTGAAAATCGTTTGTGTCTTTTGAAGTAATTGAATTATTTCCTCGTTTGATCCCATTTTTTCTGATTTAATCACAATGAACCCAAAAATTTCCGACACAAACTTCAAAACTTTCGATCCAAATTATCACTTAAACCAAATCACGCACAAACTTTCAGATCCACACAAACTATCAATTCCACACAAATCAAATCGTTCACAAATATCACAGTTTTCTCGGAAGAATCAATTGAAAAGGAATCAAAATTACGATAAAATCGTAATTGATCAATTTCAATTGATTATAATTTTTTTTAATTTCAAATTGAGAAATAAACTCAGATCTGAATGAGATTTAGTCCCAAAACGCGTTTTCAAAAACGTGTTAAGTGAAAACCGAGTTTGACCATTGACCAAAAATTACTGAATTTGACTTCCGAGTTTTTTTTTACTGAACAACCATGTGTGAAGTAGAATAAAGTCGGTTAAGCATGCGAATCAATTGCTGATTAAGAACCTCCATTTCTCTTCTCTGACTAATTTAATTCCAACCTCGCATTCTGTTGGCTCTTTGTAATGACCACTGATGGAGAAAACTCAATATGACAAACTCAATACTGAAGTAACATCCCCCAAAGTTGTGACTTAAGCTTGCACTATCCAGAAGAATCTCTTGAAATATCCTCAACTACGTGAGTCACTGAGCACTACAACGTAACTCCTTAAAGTGATAGCTACTTTGTGGATAAAAGAGAGAAAGAATCACAAAAGTAACCCAATATTCAAGTCTTCATGACAATCCTTATATGCTCGAACAAGTCATCTTCGTTGCAGAGGTAGAAAGGCCATAAGATGAAATAAGTACACTTCCCCGTGACATATTACTTTAATCCCGAATAAGTAATAAAGAATCAATCCCGTAGTCATTTGTTGCAATTAAATCCTAAGAATAGCCTTTTAAACGTTTTTCGTGAATCTTAGATAAGGATCATTTTAAGCAATAAGTGATGTTTTAGTTTTTGTGTTTTTGACCATAAAAGTTTAGCCTATTAACCAAAACTCGCAATCCAAAACTATTCAGCCCATTTTGTCATTGTTACATTTAAATTTGGAGTCCATTAAAAACCCATTAGTATTTGCGATTATATGGCCCATATGATTAAAATAGTGCCATTTGATTTAAAAATCCATCTAGCCCATTTCACTTTCGGTGTGTTGATGAGTCCAAAATAAAACTCGGTGTATAAGCCCATTGACTTTTAGGGTAAATTGCAAACCCTATGTTATCAGTTATAACTTCATACGCCTACACACTTCTGGTTCTTCCTTATCTCTCCATTCTCCCAAAAAGCAAATCACAACGAGACCATTCTTCATCTAAATCTCATCTTTTTGCTACTAACATGGCCTTGTAACACCAATCAAAACAACATTAACAACAATCGAGCAACACCTTATCTTTCAGCCACGATAAATCAAGAACAAACCATTTGTCTTCGCGTTAAGGTTCAAAGATCTTGTAGTCAACCAAGGTCACGGTAGGTTTTCCTTTCATTGCTTGCATTTTTGGTGCACGAAACAAAAGAAAAGAGTATAACGAAATTGTTATAACTCGTTCTTTAATTTCAGATAGTGAAAGAAAGTGTTGTTCGTTTATAATGATCAATGATGAACTCTCTGAATGTGTTTGTGATCTGAAAAGGGTCTCGACATAGTTATTCAACATGAAAGATAATCTGAGATCGTCTTGTTCTTTTGTATTTCGAGTTTTGTTGAAAGTTGAAAATGATTTGTGACGATGGGAATAGATTAGATTGTGTCGGATTTGGTTGTGATATGAGAAGGTTATGGTTTTGTGGATTGTTGTAGATGTGGTTTGTTTGTTGTTCCGTCACTCTGTCTGTTTTTTCGGTATGATCGGTATCGAGCTTGAGTTTACATTCTCGGTATCGAGTTTTGTTCATTGCATTCTCGGCAATTTGGAACCCATTTTTAGAAACTATAAATCTAAAACTCGGAAGAAACAGTTATATCACTGAGTTTGACTTTGACCTCCGAGTTTGCTTGTTTGACCAAAAGTGAATACCGAGTTTGACCAGATCTGAACTGCTTCCGAGTTTGACATCCGAATTTTGAGTTTGATCAGATGTAACAAACTTTGACCAAATTTAACAAACTTTGACCAGTCAACTGTCAAGTTTGACTACCGAATCTTATATTACATCTGAGTTTGCTATTTAACAGTTCCGAGTTTAATCAAATCAGCAGTTCAAACATATTTTATGCTCGAATTTCACCGAGTTTGTTCTTGCGATAAAACCGTAAGCAACAAAACTCGATAAAATCAAACATAACACAAATAAGCTCAAGAAATAAGCTGATACATCAGAATAAGCATAAAACTCAGCAAACACCAAAATTGACTGAATAATAAGCTGTGGTACTGAGTTTGAAATGAATCTGGACTGAATTTGTAAACCACATCTGATCCGAATTTGCTGATAAAAAAATCACCGAATAAGTTCAAAAGCATCACGAATCGCCTGTGCAGCTCTGATACCACTTGTGATAAATCTCGATTCACGATCTCAGGAGGTCGGGGATGATGGAAATAATAGAAAGCCATTTTAGAGAGAGAAAACACTTTATTAATGAATGATTAGTGAAATTACAATTATGAAGTTCACCCTTCTAAGGAAGATTAGAGAGGGTATTTATAGCCTAAACACAAGCCATCTTTGGGCTAATTACATTTCTAGTCCTTGTGTTTAAGACTATATAGAAACTAATGTAATTTCCATATAGATACCATATTTTTAATCCTAACAAAATGTATTAGCGAAATGATAACGTAAGTTGTAGAAACTACAAAAGGTATCATTGTAGACAGATTATTAAGCTCAACATAGGTTTATAGAAGGTTAAGGATTTCTGCATATTGGATTTAACTGTTTAATAAATCTGTCGTTTCACCTTGATTGTGCTTTAACTGTTTAATAAATCTGTGGTTTCACCTTGATTGTGCTTCTAAGTGACCTTTTATTTGTAAGTCAGATAACTTGTATTATGAGTGACATTAGTTGCTTGGGATTGAAAATCAGTGGTTAGTTTGAGTGCTAAATGATCTAATTCATATCTGCTGTTATTTGATTTGTTATTGAGCAAGTTTTCTTTATTGATTTCATTATAATTGATGTGTGAGGATAAGGTAGATTGGGTTAGAGAGACGTATTTGGTTGTGTGACTTTCTTCTAAACCTGCTCAGGGTTATTTATTTAATGGCATGTAGCTATTTATTTGATTTGATTGTTTGATATGATGCATCATAGCACCTAATGAGCCTTAATTGTTAGATGAAATTATGGCTTCACTTTGATTGTGTTTGATAGTGACTTCTTATTTTAAGTTTTAACTTACAACTAATAGCATAAAAATGAGGACTAGCAAATGACTGCAAACTATAGGCGATATGCAAAACTAAGAATTCAATCCTAGGCCGGCAAATTATCATCTTTATCTGAGCACAATTTAGTTCTTTATCAACATTTATCTGTGTATCGCCATTGATAGTACAAGTTTGCCTATATCGCTCTTGAACCTTTCATGAATTCTTGCATTTTAGTGCTTTGTTGTTATGCATTATATATTTGGATTATTGTTTACATATCTGCTATCTTAGTTGTTTGGGATAATTACTTGTCATTTACTTCATAGTTTTCTATAGCGAGTCTGTAAAAATGTATTGTGACTGAGATCATTTGTTCATGTTTGAAATCAGTGTTTACTTTGAGTCCTAACTGACCTAAGAAAATTATTTTGTCATTTGATTGTTGAATGTTCAATGACTGGCATAGTTTTTAGACTTGTACGAGTCACGAGTTCACTCGTACGAGTTGAGTCAGTTAGGTTTGAAAGTTAAATATAAGAAACTCAAACCCCAAAAAAGTTGAGTTAGTTGGCTCGTACGATTGTAAAATCATTCACTGACTTTACAAGTAGCAAAAGTAACAGTGGATCTTAGTTACCATCAAGCTTTTCCACAATGGTATATATGATATTTAACCTTTTGATACATGGATTCATATCAAAGTTTAGCCTTGTTTTAGTGCTAGATGATTTGCCTACTTTCCATGTTATGCAGGTTGATGATCAATCTTCTCGTTTAAGTACTAATAACAACTTCCAGCCATCTGGTTCTTTGGATAGTCAGAGCAGGTTTGTAGATTGGCTTTGAATTGTGGTGTTTTACGTATGGTGTGTGCTTTTATACTCCGTTTCTTCTGAAAGTTAACTGATTTTCGCACTAACCCTTTTTCGTTTCAGTAAAAAAGACAATGAAACTAATCAACAGCAAGCTGGAAGTAATTACAGAAAAGAGGATGCAGAAAAGCAAATGGTTGATTTAGTTTCTTGCTACTGGTTGTTTAACTACCTTTTTAGATGTGCAATTGTGTGTTATTCGCTCCTTTGACCCTTGATATTGTGTTTGGCTAATGCAGGTGTCTGAGCAAAGCCAGGCTTCAAAAACTGAGGGTTAGTATTTTATACTTTTTGTCTTTTTGGTAGTAGGATGTGAAGTCATCTTTTTATTTGCGGAGGTTTATCATGTTCCATGAACATTTGGTGATAAAACTGATAATCTTGTCTACTTCGGTTTGTCAAGATATTTTATACCCGAAATCCACAAATTTCTTTTAATTGTTCCATTAAAATTGCGAAGCTTCACATTTTGGTAGTTCCTGTAAATTCCAATAAATAAAAAGAAGCTTTGGACAACTATGCAAAGTAAAATGCTTTGTTACTAATTGGTGGATAGAAAAACCAATAGCATCTAGTCAGTGTTGCAACTTTCATGGGATGGAAGATAGTATTATGATGTTTGGAAAGTTGAATATTGATAGAATCATGTTAACTATAGGGCTTAATAAGAGTATTGAATGCTTTTGTTTCTTGAAGTTTTTATGTCAAAGTCTTGCTTGAATATAATTTGATCTATGCATGAACTATATCTGTATGCATCTATGTATGTACACATATCTAGTAGAGCGTAGTAAACTAATTCTTGTATTTTGATTGTTGATTTCAATGCGCGGCCGCTATCACCCTTGTAATATGACATGTCTAATATCACTTTTGATATTTCATAAACATAGTTAATGTCTAATATCACTTGTGATATTTATTATATGACATGTCTAATATCACTTGTGATATTTCAGAAACAAATAAGTATGCCTTTTAACCTTTAATATCATCTGTAATATTTCATTGCTTTGTATATTTTTTTATATTATTACCTATGTATTTTCTAATAATTTTATACTTTTCAGGTACTAGATCGTTTTTGTGTCTTTCATCACAATAGACAAACACAAGAAATGTTTTACTGTCGGTTCAGGATTGCTTAAAATTGAAACTTTGCTTAAAAGTTTTGTGTTATTTTTGGAATTTTAAAGATGTAATGGCATGTTTTTCACTTCATACTTCCATTTTTTAGATCATCAATGATTTTATAATTTGTTTTCTTGTTATACATTGCTATTTCAAATTCACAGTTATTTATCACTTGTGATATTACACTGTAAAGAGTAACAAGTGTTAAATAGCATGCAAATTAATTAAAAATGTTAGGCGGAGCCGACAAAGTGGGCTGATGTTGTTTTCAAAGAGTTTTAAAGTATTATCACATGTGGTACAAATAAAGTTAACAATAAACATTTGATAACAATTAAACACTAGTGACATTGCATATGTGATAACTCACTAAGTGAATAAAGCAAGCAACATCCAACTCACAAACCGATTAACACATAGGCTATCACTTTAGTTTATTACTGCAAGTAATAATACACTATGAACATTTTTTTTATTTCTGACATTGATTACATTTTAAGAATTTCAAAAATAACCACAATTAGTGTCACATAACCACAATTAATGTCACATTATATTGCTTTATCACATGAGATTTTATTATTATCTTTTTATCACTAGTGATATTACAATGTCAAGGGGAATAAGTGTTAAGCCATGGGTGAATCTTAGTACTATCACATGTGGTAAAAACGAAGTTAACAATAAACATTCGGTAACAATTTAATACTAGTGACGCTGCATATGTGATAATTCACTAAATGAATAAAGCAAGCAACATTCAAGTCATAAACCGACTCACACATGGGCTATCACTTTAGTTTATTATCACAAGTGATAATACACTAAAATGAACAAAAGATAGATAAGTGTCACTTACAATTACCAAAACGAATAAAAAGGAAGCAAACTATGAAAATAGAAACTTGACGTATTCTTAAAATCAAACAACTATTGCATTAAATTAACATTGCTTTTGAGGAAAATAAGAATTCATCTAAAGAGGTTTAACCCTTTTATCCTTGCTAACAGTATAATATCACAAATGATAGACAACATTGATTACATGTTAAAAATTCTAAAAAGAATACACAACGTTTGAGCGAAGTTTCATTCTTAAGCAACCCTAAACCGACAGTAAAGAAATTCATGTGCTTGTCTATTGCAATGAAAGGCACAAAAATCATCTTGTACCTAAAAAATATAAAAATATTAGAAAACATATAGGGATAATATATATAAAATATACAAAGAAATGAAATATCTCAGGTGATATTAAAGGTTAAAAAGCATACTTATTTATTTACGAAATATCACAAGTGATATTAGACATTAATTAAGTTTATGAAATATTACAGGTGAATCGTTGAGCCATGGGTGAATCTTAGTTGACAAAGGTTATATTTATTACTGATGATATTACAATCGCAGGGTAATTAGTGTTAAGCCACAAGTGAATCTTAGTTGATAAAGATTATATTTATCACCAGTGATATTACAATCTCAAGGTAATCAGTGTTAAGCCACAGGTGAATCTTAGTTGATAAAGGTTATATTTATGATCAGTGACAACTTAAATACTCTTCATCTTCCTTACATTGTTATCGCAGACAGGGTTTAGCAGTAGATTGATGTGTTTTGTTTATGTGATTGCTTTATATTAAAGTTGTATCAGTTGTAATGTTTTAAGTTGATAGTTTACAATGCTTATTAGTTAAACTTTATTATATGACATGTCTAATATCACTTGTGATATTCTATAAACATAGTTAATGTCTAATATCACTTTTGATATTTCATAATAAACAAGTATGTTTTTAAACTTTTAATATAACTTGAGATATTTTATTGTTTTGTATATTTTTTTATATTATCACCTATATGTTTTTTAATTTTTTAATATTTTTCGAGTACAAGATGATTTTTATTTCCTTATCATCCTTGATATTATTCATATATATAATACCATAATTAATTTCACATCCTATTACTTTATTATGTGAGATATTACTCTTAAGTAATTAAAAATGACAATTTAAATACTTTTCTTCCTTCTTATGGTGTTATATCGCGAAAGATAAATAAGTGTCACTTACAAATACCAAAATGAATAAAAAAGAAAAAAATATGTAAATAAAAACATGACATATTCTCAAAATCAAATAAGTGTTGCATTAATTTATCATTGCTTTTGACCAAAATAAGAATTCACCTAAAGAGGTTTAACCCTTTTATTCCTACAAACAGTATAATATCACAAGTGATATATAACACTTATTACAAGTTAAAAATCCTAAAAAAAACATAGTAAAACATTTATTGTGCTTATCTATTGCGGTAACAGGTACAAAAATCATCTTGTACATGAAAAGTATAACATAGGTGATATTATATAAAAGATACAAAGCAATGAAATATCACATGTGATATTAAAAGTTAAAAAGCTTACTTTTTGTTTCAAGTGATATTTCAAATTAACTATGTTTATAAAATATTACAAGTGATATTAGACATGTCATATAATGAAGCTTAAATAATAAGCATTGTAAAATATCAACTTAGAATATCGCAACTGATACAATTTTAATATAAGCAAATTAATGTCACATTATATTGCTTTATCTCATGCGATATTTACTCATATGTAGAATACCATAATCGTTGTCACATTATATTGTTTTATCACATGAGATATTACTCGTAAGTGATTAAGAACGACAAATTAAATACTCTTCATCTTCCTAACAATGTTATATCACAAGAGATAAATAGTGTCACTTACAAAATACCAGAATGAATAAAAACGAAGCAAAGTATGAAAATAAAAACTTGACGTATTCTCAAAATCAAACAAGTGTTGCATTAATTTAGCATTGCTTTTGAGCAAAATAAGATATCAACTAAAGAGACTTAACTCTTGTATTTCTACTAAGAGTATAATATCACAAGTGATATATAACATTGATTACATGTTAAAATTTTCAAAAAAGAACACAAAACTTTTTAGCAATGTTTAATTTTTAAGCAACTTTGAACTGACAGTAAAACATTTCTTGTGTTTGTCTATTGCAATGAAAGGCATAAACATAATCTTGTACCTAAAAAGTATAAAAATATTATAAAATACATAGGTGATACTATATAAAAAGTATTAAAGGTTAAAAACTATACTTGTTTGTTTCTGATATATCACAAGTTATGTTAGACATTAACTATGTTTATAAAATATTACAAGTGATATTAGACATGTCATATAATAAAGCTTAACTATTTTGCGTCTCCTATTCCCCGAAAGGATACTATTTTCGACAATATTGTTTTACGCTCTTTTTATTGGTGTGTAGCTTGATCTAATAGAACTTTGAATTGGGTTAGTTGGCTTCAACACCTTTTTTTGATTCCTTTGTAATTTACTAGCTCCTTGCTAGTGGTTCTAATAAAGTCGCCGTTCAAAAAAAAAGCTTAACTAATAATCATTGTAAGCTATGAGCAAGTTAAAATATCACAAATGATACAACTTTATTATGAAGCAATCACATCAACAAAACACGTCAATTCAATTGTAGTTCAAGCAAATTAAGCTAAATAACATAACTAATAAGTAAAATTACAATATCAAGATTAATGAACCTTAAAATATCACAATTTATGCAACCTGGAACCCAGTGCGATTTCTAGCTTCTTCCATAATCAAGATTATTTGAGTCCAAGATTTAAGCAACCTTGAACCGACAGTAAAAAAATCTACGTGTTTGTCTATTGCGATGAAAGGCACAATAACCATCTTATACCTGAAAAATATAAAAATATTAAAAAACATACAAGTGATAATATATAAAGAATAAACAAAGCAATGAAATATCTTAGGTGATATTAAAAGTTAAAAATCATACTTGTTTGTTTATCAAATATCACAAGTGATATTAGACATTAACTATGCTTATGAAATATCACTAGTAGGGGTGTTATCGGGTTAGGATATTCTGCTGGTATAGTAGATTAAGGTTTAACTCACCGACAATAATGATCAAAAATGTGATTCTGTGATCTATGATGAGTAGAAAAGTGAATGCTTTAGAAAACCAAAAATGAATGTGTTATGGCCAACTTTAGTGGTATATGACACAAGTGTGTTCCTTTTCTTAAAAACTTAAACACCTAATAAGTTACCCATCATTCAAAAAACTATTTACTATAAATAGTTTAGCCCTTTTTAACAATCTTGCGAAGGTAAGAATTTCCCATTAACTTTTTCACTTCGTAAAGCAATAAGAGTTAAACTTGCAATATCCTGAAAGAAGTTACCATCGGGAATAACATTCTATTGTTGTGCAGGTAGGTTAGATAAAATACATTAAAAATGTAAAACTACCTGAGTGTCCATGTACGCTATTCGTGTTGGAACTTCAGATTTTTCTTCTAATAAGGGCACTGCATACTGACCAATGAGCCCCTGCAAGAATGAAAAAATAGTGTATTACCTTGTCTTCCAAGTTTAAACAAAATCACATAAAAAAAATATTTTGAATTACCAACTCAAGCTGCAAGTCATGCTTAGAAAGTTAGAATATGTGAACTAGACTAGATGTTAACCTGATGTGTTTTATATTTTTATGAACTAGTAGACATTGAAATAAGATATGTGCCGTCCACTTGTTGTTCTTCAGCTTTGTTGGACATTGGTTTATTCAATATCTTCTGTTTTATAGTCAAATGATAAAAAGAAAAGATTATTTCTTGATGTTGAACATTCAAATCGTCTATAAACATTGATGCAAAGATATCAAAGGGATAATCAGCAAGAGTACGTAAGGATCTTCCTGGAAAGAACGCTAGCAGAACAAGTACATTACTTATTTTTTTTCAAACAAAAGCACACTACTTATTAGTTGGCCTCTATTTCACGGTTCTAATTTTCAAGATCAGTACAAAGGACATAAAATGTTTGTCTACTGGGTAGATGTTGACTCCAAAGATGGCCATTTGGGGGCCCATACGTTGATCATGCAAACTTGACATTTATTATATCATTGGAGCTTAAAACTAGTTAGCACATTGGTAGATACATGAAGCTAAGGAAGGAAAAACTAAAGTTGTGAAAGTTATAAGATCACTGTAAGCATACCTGCATGAAAAACATAATCAGATGACAACATGATTGATGAGTCCTGAATAAACTTTTCGGTACAATACTTGATCTACATTAATGGAACTTCGGGATGTTTGTCACAATTGTGAATTGAGAAGAATACGTACTTTTGGATTCCCATTGCTTTAGCACATTGGATTAGAGCAAACCTTTCCTTCCCAATCTACCTAAAATGAAAGAGTAGATTTATGTAAAGCTGTCGCATACTTTTAAATAAAAATGGGTTCCTCTGACGCCCTGTGGTACAATCAATGATTGTATGCATTCCAACGAGTGTTGCTGGTAATGTTTCTAGCTTAGTTAAGTCTCCCTGCACATGTAAAGTTATACATATACAAATTAGCAAACTATGACAAATATTATCAACAAAGTTGTAGGTTGTATTTGTTAAAATAAATCACAACCTAAATCGTCCATATCATATTTTAAAATCTTTATTTGTAGTAGTGGATCCAGAATATTTGAAGACCATAGTATGCGCCACGATGATATATTTATTAGTTTGTTACTATGAAATGCTACAAACTCTGTAAGAAAGTAGATGATTGTATTTGAAACTCGTATGTGCATATCCACAGGTACCGCTAATTGCATACTCAATGGGGGAGCGGGGGCTTATAAGCCAATTACTAAGTCCAAAGGTGGCGTTCTAGTATATGGATCAATTGAAGTAAGTCTAGTACCTACAGCATAATAGGACATGAAAGTACCTACAGACACGACTTGTGCAAAAAAAAACCTTAATTAAGATGGTTTAACATTATGAAAGACAAAATAGGACATGAAAGTACCTGCAACATAATTTGTGAGCCCAACTTTGAGACCGTACTGAGGCAGTTCATGAGCATATGCGGTTGCAAGAACCATATCCCCAGCAATGCTTGCAGACACGACTTGTACAATTAAATCCTTGTTGGTCTAATAGCATCATTAAGTGAAACTTTTTTATAACAATATTAAAAGCAATAGTCAGAGATTTATTTCTTAAGCAAATCGCAATAATGAACAGACAATGTAAAAGAAACAAATTCAGGCAATTAACTTCTGGTAATAACAAGGGCTGGCTAAGGGGGTGTTTGTATTCTCTTATTTGAAGAGCTTATGGGCTTAAAAAGCTGACATGGGCATCACCAACAAGCTTACGCTCATTTGTTATTTGAGCTCAAATAAGCCCTTTATATAAGCCTTTCGACACGTACTTTTGCAGCTTAATTGTCCTAATTACATATTCACCCTCATATTCCGCTGAGACCACCAAAAATAATCCGACGCCCTACATTATATGCACTATAGTTACCAACAACTTTTGATATACCATTTCCAGCACGTTTTAAATGTTTTGTCCTTTTTGGCCACCTTTATCACTAGTATTATGTTAATGTATCATCACTTGTGATAATTCACATAAAATAACAACAATCTCTTATCCAACTGACTAACCTCTTTATCTCAGTTGATATACTACTAGTCAACAATCACGGAAACGGCTATATCATAATATTTCCGCTAACCTATATAAACTTGAACAATCTATCCATTAAACACACAAATCTATTATAACAAGAGGAGGTTGTGCCGCCTTTCAATAACTGTTCTATATCACTTAGATATATCCCCAATCAAAACTATCTAAACATGCGGAATCTATCAATTAAACACATAAATCTATCATGATTATTCATAAATCTAACATGCACAATCACATTATAATATCACTGAATAAACACACTAATAATTACTTAAAGTATTATCAACAATCTATCAATAAGCAACTAGAATTAATAAAAGTAAAAAATTATTCATAAAAATCATAAAAACTTAAAGATAATTCAATAATATTACAAAAAATAATTAAATAACAACAAACTACGGATCTGTATTTTCGTACCATAATCGGCGTTCCAAATCGGTTTGTTTCAAACCGATTTTTTTCAGGATCGGTTGATTTACTTGCTCTTTGTTTCATTTTTATGTTTATTTCTTGATTTGCACGATTAATTTGGGCATATTTTTGGATATTTTGGTTAGAGTTTGATGTAAAGAGAGAATGTGTCTGATGTGTGTGTTTTTTGTGAAGGGAAATTGGGGTTGTGTTAGCCTCAATTTATTGAGTCAAACAAGGAAGCTCGGTCACTTTACGATGGAGCTTCAGTCTCTAATTAGTTAACGTTGTAATAAGATATTATCGGGAATCGGGCTCGATAGTTGAATAATTTTGTACTATGTTTTAGGGTTTAATCCAACGCAAAAACCCGAGCCCGGGTCCTAGTTAAATATCCCGCGCGTACCTTTAACGTGACAGGGTATATAAGCTTTTTCTTATTTAGAAAAAGCTAGTTGTTCATTTTTAAATATAATTCCATTTCTCTTTTCTCTCATCTCTCTCTCTAAACTCCCTCTCTAGAACAACTCCTTCTTTCTCCTTTCTAGTTCTAATTCGTGTTGATCTCTAATGAATGAAGTGTTACGGGATCCTACAATTGGCATCAGAGCGAAGGGTGGATTCGTGTTATTATGTGGTTAAATAAGCTCAAATTCGTGGTCCATTTTGAAGAAAAAAGCCCACGGCTCACTTTTGATTTTGGCTTATTTGTTGGTTAATCTTACTCTCTACTTGTTCTACACATCAAAAGGTTAGATTGTTACAAATTTCGTGTGTAATACAAGCTTAAAGTTCGAATTATAAGCTTTTAAAGCTTAGTGTTCTTCGTGGAGAGTTGCTCAATATTGGACGATTTACAAGGTAATACGAGTTAAGGTGGGGACAAAAAGTGTTGTGAGGTGGGGGGCAAGAAGCGGCTGTGCTTAAAAACTTGATGTACTCACAAAGTATTACATGTTTCTAACTCAATTCGTGGCTAGAAAGTTCATTGGGTGAATATTTGCAAAATTCGTCCCTTGCATTCTTCGTGGCGGTTTGACAGAAAAGGGACAAGATCCTCTTTTTAAGGAAAGTAAAAGTCACGGTGGTAGTTACTTATAATAGGCGGCGTGTTAAGCCAGGGTAAAGGCGAGTTGTCATAGTTTGCGGGTTTGCACTTATTTTAATTGCAGGCGACGAGTTGCTAAAGCGAGTTGCTAAACAGCGAGTTGCTAAACGGCGAGTTGCTAAACAGCGAGTTGCTAAACGGCGAGTTACCAAACAGCGAGTTGCTTAAGTCCTTGGCGGTTTGCATTATCTTAATACACGACGGGTTGTCAATTTTAGCAACGGTTTGCTATTATAATAATACCCGGCGAGTTACTCATATTAAAGCAGCGGTTTGATTAAACAGATAAGGCGGCGGTTTGGATAAAATTTTCAAAAAAAAAAGTTGAGTCATATGTAATTTTTTTTATATAGCCTTTTTAACTTATTTTTACATCAAATTCAAATTTTGGTAATAGCGTAAATTTTTTTCCGGTCGACACCTTTTTAGCGACACTTTTTTCAGGAAAAATTAAGTAAAATAAAAAAAATTTCTATAGCATTTTTAGCTTATTTTTACACCAAATTTAGATTTTGATAATAGGGTAAAAATATTTTTTTTCATAATCCAACTGCGCCGAATTCCAAACAAACCAAAACCAAAACCATCGAGAAGGACTTAAACTGCACCAATCATTCACCTCAAACAAACCATTAACAACAAACGATCATTCATTCACGGTTATCTAGTGATCTTATAAAATCCCGTTAATTTCATATCGGTTTTTGATAACTTGACGTGTAAAATCCCATGAACGTGAATTGCATACAACAAACAACTTCAATCATTTTAGAATAATTTGTGAACAAGCTTGGTCTAATCATACTAATAGTGCATTTCCTAACCCAACTGCTAAGAGTATGGAAGTTTTGATCAAAACCTTATTAATGCCTCTTTCAAACAAAACTATACTGGACAGTCATTGTTTTGTTCATGAACTAAAAACAGAAATGCATGACGATTTGGAGTACGTTAAATCCCTTGAAAAGGAGATTGACGAACTTGAATCAGAAAAGGCTGATTTTTCAAACATATATGATCTACTTCTCGAAGAGTGTGTGTCTAAAGATGTTACATGTTCATATTTGCATTCTATGTCTGACTTAAATGCTTATACTGAATTGCAATGCTTATATCTTCATAAAGTCAAAGAATGTGAATGTCTTGCACAAAAGCTGTCGAAACAAACTGAATCTGTTAACAACGAAGTTCATAATAAGCTTTTAAAGAGTTTTGCTAAACTTGAAAAACACTCGATTTCTCTTGAACTTTCTTTACAACATTGTAAAGAACAGATGAAAAACAACACAGTTTGCAAAGAAAATGCTTCAAATGTATTTCGAAAAGAACGTGAACAATATCATGAAATACAAGATTTGAAAGCTCAAATGCAAGACAAGAACATGGTGATAAATGAGTTAAAGAAACTCATTCTAGTAACAAAAGGAAAGTCTGTGGAAACTCGGTTTGAAAAACCATCTGTTGTTCGACAACCAAATGCTCAACGGATTCCAAAACCATCAGTTTTAGGAAGACCGACTCCTTTTTCAAATTCTCCTGAAATGAGAAGTTCTCAAACGAAACAGTCGGCTAATAAAACTAATGTGTCAGATGGTTTGTTTCAACCAGTCACTCCACAGAATTTGCCTCAGTATAGAAATCAAGCGGTTCGAAACACAAATGTGCTTAAGCCAGGAATGTATAGAATTGCCACTAGCACCACACAAAACAGAGAACCGCAGTTACCTCATGCTTCTAGGAACACTAATCCTCGCGTGTCTAAATCTACAGGAGTAAATAACACTACTAATGTTAGCAGACCACAGCTTAAGTGCTATCAAGTTAAAGATAAGGTTGTGCCAAACAATAGTCAAGTGAAGTTTAACCAGAAGGAAGTAGAAGTACACTCTAAGATTTCAAGTATTTCTAAGAAAACAAAGTCTGTAACTGCGTGTAATGACAGTTCGAATTCCAGAACTTCAAACGTAAATGCTGTTTGTGCTGAATGTAGAAAGTGTGTGTTTAATTCTAATCATGATGCTTGTGTTTCTAGATACTTGAAAGACGTGAATGCTAGAACTAAGAAGCCTAAGGTAGTGCCTATTATTCCTAGTAAACCCAAGTGGAAAGCGATCAAATCTGTTGCAACACCCAATAAGAAAACAGTTGCATCAGATACCCCTATTCAGAAATCCAAGAGTTACTATAAGGAGTTGTATAAGATTACAAATCAGGAATGGAAATGGTGGATAGCTAAGAGATGTCCATCAGGTTATACATGGACACAAAAGCCTCTTAGGACCAAAAAGATATGGATGCCTAAAATCAGGAAAGATGATGTATCATCAAATATTAGTCCCACTATAGACATTGTCTCTAGGATAACTAATGTCTTGAAGATATCAAATTCCTTAGGATCCAATTTGTCCAATGTTCCATCGTCCTCTAATTCTCTTGCAGATTGTACAACTCATCCTATTCATTGTTGACTCTGGATGCACAAAGCACATGACGGGCAATCTCAAGCTTTTGTGTAATTTTGTGGAGAAATTTCTGGGTACTGTTCGTTTTGGAAATGATCAGTTTGCTCCTATTCTTGGTTATGGAGATCTGATTCAAGGAAATGTGACGATCAAACGGGTTTATTACGTCGAAGGCCTCAATCACAATCTTTTCTCGGTTGGTCAATTCTGTGATGCTGATTTGGAGGTTGCTTTCAGGAAATCTACTTGTTTTGTGAGAGATCTTCAGGGAAACGATTTACTAACTGGTAATCGTGGATCTGATCTCTACACAATTTCTCTTCAAGAAACAACTTCAACAACTCCAATCTGTTTCATGGCTAAAGCTTCACCAACTCAAGCATGGTTATGGCATCGAAGACTCTCTCATCTTAACTTCGATTACATCACCTTACTCTCTAAGAAAGATATTGTGACAGGCTTACCTAAGTTGAAATATGTCAAGGACCAACTCTGTTCGTCTTGTGAAATGGGTAAAGCAAAACGAAGCTCTTTCAAGACAAAAGCTGTTCCAAGTTCCAAAGGAAGGCTAAATTTGCTTCACATGGACTTGTGTGGTCCAATGCGGGTTGCAAGCATAAATGGGAAGAAATATATTCTGGTGATTGTTGATGACTATTCAAGATACACTTGGACTCTTTTTCTACGATCCAAGGATGAAACACCAGAAGTTCTCAAAGACTTTCTCACGATGATTCAACGCAATCTTCAAGCTCAAGTTATTACTGTACGTACTGACAGAGGCACGGAGTTCTTGAACAAGACACTCCATGCTTATTTCAAAGAAGAAGGCATTGAACATCAGACTTCCACTCCTCGAACACCTGAACAGAACGGCGTTGTCGAAAGACGGAACCGTACTCTTGTTGAGGCTGCTCGAACGATGCTTTCAGCTTCTAAGCTTCCATTATCATTTTGGGCTGAAGCAGTTGCAACCGCATGCTATACTCAGAACAGATCAATCATCATATCGACTCATGGAAAGACGGCGTATCACATCATTAATGACAGGAAACCTTCAATAAAACATCTTCACATCTTTGGTTGCATTTGTTACATAACTAGAGATGGGGAAAATCTGGATAAGATGAAAGAAAAAGGGGATCCATGTGTCATGGTGGGATATTCTACTCAGTCGAAGGGATATCGTGTTTACAACAAGAGAACACGCTTAATAGTTGAGTCCATTCATATCAAGTTTGATGAAATCAAAGAAATGATGTCTGATCACAACAGTTCAGACCTCGCACCACAACGACAAGAGATGTCTGTTGAAAATGTCTCTTCAGGCCTCGTTCCTCAAGGACAAAAGGCGTCAGATTATGACAACTCTGACCCCGTGCCCCCAAGACAAAATGTTGTTCCTACAGCAGAAAAGACAGATTCGTCACAACAAGGGTTAGAATTTCTCTTCAGTCCTTTACTTGAAGAATATTACAATCCAACACACGGTCTCGCTGAGGAAAACAACAATGATCAAGCACCGAATGCATCATTTCAAGAAGATGAATTTATCAATCCTTTTTGTACACAGGTACAAGAAATTGGTGAGTCTTCCTCACGCAACATTGATAATACCGATGTGCATTCATTTCAACCACAAAGTCATGATTACCGATGGACCAGAGATCATCCATTAGAACAAGTTCGTGGAAATCCAACCATGCCAGTTCAAACAAGACGACAGCTTGCCACAGATCCTGAAATGTGTATGTTCGCGCTCACGGTGAGTATTGTTGAACCAAAGAACATTAAGGAGGCAATGGCTGATTCTGCATGGATCGAAGCAATGCAGGATGAACTTCATCAGTTCGACAGACTAAAAGTCTGGGAACTAGTCACAAACCCTTTGGCAAGATGATAATAAAGCAAAGGTGGTTATGGAAAACAAGAAGGATGAAGATCAGACTTGTAATTTCGCAAACAAAGCACGACTAGTTGCTAAGGTTATCTCAGGAAGAGGGTATTAGAATTGAAGAATCATTTTGCTCCAGTTGCTCGCTTAGAGGCAGTTCGGATTTTTGTTGCCCACGCAGCACACAAGTCTTTTTCCAATCTATCAGATGGACGTGAAAACAGACATTTCTTATGGTCCACAACATAAAGGAAGAGTTTACTTTTGCTCAGCCGAAGGGTTTCGTGATCAGATCATCCAGAAAAAAGATCTACTCTAAGGAAAGCTTTGTATGGATAAAGCAACTCCAAAGCCTGGTACGAATGAACTATCAAACTTCCTGATGTCCAAAGGCTTTACTAAAGGTTACAATGACCCAACCTTATTCAAGATAAAAATACGGGGAGGATCTTCTACTTGTACAGATTTACGTTGATTGACATTATATTTGGGTCTACAAACCCTAATATACAAAAGGATTTGAAAAGTTAATGCCTAGTAGATTTGAAATTCCTTAATGGGGGAAGATGAAATTCTTTTAGGACTTCAGATCCACCTGCCCCAAAGTATTTTATCAAACCGGCCAAGTACGCTTTAGAAATTCTGAAAAAGCATAATATGGACAATTGTCACTCCATTGGTACACCATTGGCTACAAAACCCAAACTAGATGTAGATTTGAGTGGAGAACCCGTAGACCAATCTGATTATCGTAGTAAAATCGGGTCACTCATGTACTTGACATCTAGTAGACCAGACTTAGTGCAAGCAGTATTGCTAATATCACGTTATCAGCACACAACTCAAAAGCACCTCAAGGAGGTTAAAAGAATCTTTAAATACCTAAAGGGTACCATTAACATGGGACTCTGGTATCCAAAGGATTCTGGCTTTGAACTAACAGCATTTTCAGACGCTGATCATGCCGGATGCCTTGATACTCGAAAAAGCACTTCTGGAGGGATACAGTTCCTTGGTGATAAACTTGTAAGCTGGATGCCAAGTAACAAAAAGCACATGCAATTGTCTTCAGCTTAGGAGAGTATGTTGGCTTTATCTGCAAGTTGTGCTCAAGTAATGTGGATTGAGGACACAACTACAAGATTATGGCTTCAAACTACAAAAAAAACCATTGTATTGCGACCTCAGTCACCCATACAATCTCATTGCAACCCCGTAAAACATTCCGAACAAAGCACACATACTCGGGTATCACTTCATAAAGGAACATGTATTTGAAAATCGTAATAATTGAACATATTTTGTCAGAACTGAATACCAATTAGCTGACATGTTTACGAAAGCCCTTCCTGAGGATCGGTTTAAGTATCTTGTCAGAAGGATTGGTATGAGATGTTTGACTCCAGCTGATCTGGAGGTTCTGACAAATGAGTCTGCTTGATATCATCATCAAACATCACCATGTATATATTTTTGAGAAAAGAAAAATACAAAAATATAAAACTTTAAAAAGAAAATACAAAATCAGAAAAACAGAAAATTTACAAAAAGATTCTTCTCGACATGTCTCTTGGAATCGATAACATTTACGTGCTTAGAAATGTCGATTAACATTGACACGGGTGTGTAAATGAAGTTCGAGCGAGAGTTGCAAATAGTTTCAAAACATGTCATTTCTAATTTTCTTAATGGCTTATGTGCAAATATCAGTACATAACCCGGACTTCAAATAAAGGAAGGTTTATAACTTATCCTCACAACGAGAAAATTAACGTTTCTCGGTCTTGAGCTGTTCTTACAAGACATTCAATGTTTTTAGCTCAAGAAAAAGGATAGTGTACGTTTCAGTGCGCTTACCCTTACCGTTAGAAGAGAAGTCCTCTAACATCTGGTTTTTCAAAAAGTTGAACATAATTTTTCAAGAATTTCTCGATGACAAATCATAATCTTTCAAAATTGTGTGTTCAACACTCCATCCCTCACAATGTTTTTAAAAGACAACAATTTCTCAATTGGTCCTATTTTTGAGGGGGAGTTTTTCGAAAAACAAAGTTTTAATGTTCTTGGATACATCATCAACGACCATTCTTATGTATTCAAAACATTATCAAAATGTTCCAAACCATTCATGCTGACCATATTTTCTCCCACAGATTTTTCAAGACATATTTTAATCACAAGGTATTTCAAAAACTAAGTGTTTATTATTTAAAATAAGGGGAGAAAATGTAATTAAAATATGATCTATTCGACTCAAAGTGCTGAACAGTAAGAAAAGGTTTTATGGTTCGATCTTATACCCAACAACATCTTAATTTCACGACGATTCTGAAGTAATAAGGTGGTTAGGTTAGGAATCAATCCTATGATCCAACCAGAACCGGAGGATCTACCCAAGGATAATCCAAAGTTAGAAATAGCAGTCCTTAGGTATGATTGGAGATGAATGTAAATGGGAATAATGCCGACTAAGATTGAGCTAACACTGGAACAATCACAACAAGGTGTTAGTAATGACGTCTTGGTAAGCATTGAAGGCGTTGAAGAATTAAAAAGAAATGTATGGATAAAGGGTGTAAACAAAGAAGCCCTCCACACAACAATAAGCAGAAACCGGTCAATACAATATAGCTGTCAGAATCAACAATTTATTGCTGACATTGATAACACATCATGGACCCAGTGATGCAATGCACAACCCTTCCCAGCCATTCGGGTTTCTCTTAACAGAAACTTGTCTCATTTGTCACGGAGATACACACGTTATCTATTGACATCTCATTCCGAGATTGTTGATATTGAATAGGTGGCAATATGCTCCAGCCTCCGAGTACTAAAACCAAAATGCACTAATCGAGTCTAGAGCCAAGAGATCAATAAAAATCTCGTTAGGACACATTCCATTTCAAACACTTGTTGAACATCATCAGGTTCACAAGCTGTTATCAAGAGTCCTACGCAATATCATTGTGATATTTGCCAGAACATTCAGAGTGATACTCTTTAGTATTCACAATGATAATGAAATCATTCCAGTGGCATCCATCAAACAAGCAACAGCGGTTAGGTACATTGACGAGAATTCTAATGAATCAACTTGTGACACTGGATATCGATTGGTCCAGTAAACGTATTGACGTTTGATGAATATTGATAAAAATCATACACTCACGATTGTTTACAAACACTTTAAACGAGTGACACTCGATTGATTTTACAAATCAATTTTCTCGATTATCACCAAAACGTAAACCTGCAGGCAAACAATATTAACGGCAAACCTCAATCCCATTCAAATGCTCAATCTACGAAGACAACTATCAAGAAAGCTATAATTTAAAAGACTAAGACTTCCGCAAACTCTGATTTGCACTTTCCAAAGATAATGCAAAAGGAATGACATAGATTGTCAAAAACTCAAGATCGCAAGATGCAAGACGAAAAGGACAATGACAAAGGCTCAAAGTCAAGATCGCAAAGCATGAAGGAACAAGCCTACAACATATAACGAAGACAAAGACCAAGAACACTCGAGCTTAAACGACAAAAGCAATCTCACTAATCTCATGAAGAAGTTTTTTTTTTTTGTTTCCATCAATGAAACTCACTGGGGGAGATTGTTAGCCTCAATTTTATTGAGTCAATAAAGGAAGCTCGTTCCCGTGTTCAAGACCTCACTTCGGGGGAGATTGTTAGCCTCAATTTATTGAGTCGAACAAGGAAGCTCGGTCACTCTACGATGGAGCTTCGGTCTTTAATTTGTTAACGTTGTAATAAAATAATATCGTAATCGTCCTCGATAGTTAATCTAATATTGTATATGTTTCGGGTTTAATCCCAAACAAAACCCGAGCCCGGGTCCTAGTTAAATATCCCGCGCGTCACATTAAATGTGTAGGGGTATATATATATTTAGATATTTTCTAAAAAATATCTAAATATATATAGATATTTTCTTTTAAGAAAATATCTAATTTTTCATTATTCAATATATCTTTTTTCTTATTCTCTCTCATCTCTCTCTCCTTTCGATTCTCTCTCTCTCTAGTTTCTTGCTTCGTGGTTCGGGTTATGAAGTGAAAGTGGTAAATCGGAACCAACACATCTCCTTTGACGCATATTCAACTCCTTCTAATCGAATATGTATTGAAGGCTCTTAGGATCTGTATAGATAACACTCTTTGTTCCGTATAAATAATGCCTCCAAATCTTTAGCGCAAACACCATCGCGCCTAACTCTAAGTCTCGAGTCGTGTAGTTCTTCTCGTGGCTCTTCAATTGTCTTGATGCATAGGCGATTACCTTATCCCTTTGCATAAGAACACATCCCAATCCTTGGTTTGACGCATCACAATAAACCACAAAATCTTCTACTCCATTCGGTAACGACAATATTAGTGCATTACACAAATTGTGCTTCAACGTTCGAAAAGCTTCCTCCTGCTTCTCAACCCACTCATACTTCTGATTCTTCTAAGTCAACGAAGTAAGAGGTTTAGCAATCTTGGAGAAATTCTTGATGAAACGTCTATAATATCCAACCAATCCCATAAATGATCTTACTTTAGATGGTGTCGTAGGGGCTTTCCAACTTTTCACTGCCTTAATCTTACTTGGGTCTACGTGAATACCGTCTTGATTTACCACGTGTCCAAGAAAATGTACCTCTTGCAACCAGAACTCGCACTTGGAGAACTTCGCATACAGCTTCTCCTTCCTTAGTAAATCCAACATCAATCTCAAATGATTTTCATGATCCTCCTTCGTCTTTTAGTATATCAAGATATCGTCAATAAATACTATGACGAACTTATCCAGATACGGTTTCCACACTCGGTTCATTAAGTCCATGAAAACTGCGGGTGCATTTGTTAATCCAAATGGCATAACCATAAACTTAAAATGCCCATATCGTGTTCTAAACGCGGTATTTGAGATATCATCATCATGCACTCTCAGCTGATGATAACCAGATTGAAGGTCTATCTTAGAGAAGTAGCGAGCTCCTTGAAGTTGGTCAAACAAATTGTCGATCCTAGGGAGCGGATAACGATTCTTGATGGTAAACTTGTATTCCAGTTTCACGATAGACTATGCAAACATTTCGAAATGAATCCATCCTTCTTCTTGACAAACAAAACTGGCGCTCCCCATGGTGAGTGACTTGGCCAAATAAATCCCTTGTCTTACAACTCTTGAAGTTGCTCCAACAGTTCTTGCATCTCCGAAGGCGCTAGTCGATATGGCGACTTTGCTACGGGCGTCGCTCCCGGAATCAAATCTATACGAAACTCTACTTGTCGTTGTGGCGGTATTCCTGACAGGTCACCCAAAAATACGTCCTCGAAATCACGTACGATAGGAATATCGCTTAACGTCGGTTCATTCGCCTTTGTGCTCATTAACGTCTTTGTCTTCCCGACATTACGTTCTCCTTAAACACAGAGTACCTTACCTTCTTCTACAGGTATCCTAACTATCTTTTCGTGATACACGATCATAGCCTTTTGGTTTGACAACCAATCCATTCCTACTATCACATCAAAACTTCCTTGTCCTAATGGTATCAAGTCTATAGGGAATATAGAATCTCCTAGCTCTAGTCTATAGCCACGGAAAATTCTATCAACTTCTTCCTTCTTACCATTAGCTACTTTTATCACATACCCAGGGTTTGCAATACTAGGTTTCTCATTTAATAGGGGCGCAAATTTAGTAGATATAAAACTAAAATCAGCTCCAAAATGAAAAGCACAGTAGCGTAGAGATTGTTTAAGGAATACGTACCCGTTACTACATTAAGATCCTGAAGAGCATCAACAACATTCACATTGAAAGCCCTTCCCCTAGCTCGGTTCTTATTGCCTTGGGTGTTCCTATTCCCTTCCAACGCTAGCTGATTTCCAGATTGATTATGTCCTCGGTTCCACTTAGGACAATTTGGACGTAAGTGATCCAAACTTCCACACTCATAACAAGCTCTCTGCCCATCTCTTGGCCTAACTGCTCGTATCGGCTCTGCATGCGTAACCGGTGTTCTATAGTCTTTAGCTATGTGACCCGACCTTTGGCAATTATAGCACACACTTGCATGGTCATTTTTCAGCATGAAAACCCTTACACCTAGCGCACTTTGAAAAATTTCCATTTTCTCTTATAGGAGGAACTGCTGCTACAAACCCTCATCCCCCTTTAGATTTCTTTTCGTCTTTTCCAACACTTTCTGACTTACTCGCCTCATCCCTTTCTTTCCTTTTCTCACCAGCCTTAGCCAAAGTACCACTGCGGACTGCCTCATCAGTCAGTATCCCAACAATAAGAATAGTAGCTTAAATAGTAGCAGGTTGAGTGGCTCGAAGCATTCCACGAATCTGAGATGGCAACCCATTAATGTACCTTGTGACACGCTTCGCCTCAGGAGTTACCAAATATGGAACCAACTTTGCCAACTCATGAAATCGATCAGTGTATCTAGCATGATCAACACCAACCATTGAATGATTCCAGAACTCGCCTTCTAACTTCTCAATCTTATTGCTTGGACAAAACTCCGTCGTTAGCAATGCCTTGAAGTCATTCCACGCCATTGCATTAGCAGCATCTCGACCTCTTGCTTGGACTTGAGTATTCCACCAAGTCAAAGTTTGCCAATGAATGAACTCGCGGCATACTTCACCCTTTGATTAGCCAAACATCCGCTATTATCTATCACGGATTCCATCTTTTCAATCCATCTAGTTAATGTCACCGCACCACCAGTTTCGTCAAAGTCTTGAGGTCCACACGCCACAAATCCTTTGTAGGTGTAACCATTGTTTCCTCCACCATTGTCATTGTTGAGGTTGTTAGTCACTTGAGTCATGATGTTCGGGATGATGTTCCGAAGTTGTTGAGCAATGATTTCCGCGACATCAGGAGGGTTGTTAGGTTATCGTGTTAGAACCATGTTTCTGATAAGACATAGGGTTATATATATTAGACGATATACTATAGATTTCATAACCCATGATATTACATTTCCCATAATACTATATACGTACAAGCATAATCAACCAATATGTGTCAACACCAATTACATGTAATCATACTTGCAAGTCCATTTGTGTTGGTGGCGCTAATGTATAATTATGTTGAGTACCCCATAATTATAGGTGCCGCCTTTCACTGCGTGTACCGCTCCTAAGAAAACACGTCTTGAAATCAACACATCATAGCTACACATAACAAAATTAAGTAAGGCACATAGGCACACAAGATAACTCCCTAAAAACCACTTCTTTCATTAATAATAATCATAATCGAAAATAACATTTCCTAACATGGTTCAAACAATAAAAAGAAACACTAAACATCCTAAATCAAATCGATTGCACGAGTAGTCGGGTCGAGGTCGAACTCAGCTCCCACCAATCGTCTTGCCATCGTCAAGCTCGATGGGTTGATTCTAGCCGTTCAGACCCAAGTGTCTAATCGGTTAGCATCATCATCAACCAACCGTTCATATTCCCTCGAATATGTGGTGGTAATGGGTAAGGTGAAAACTTGTTCCGTTGGTCTTCCATTTGGAGTTGTGGATGATCCACAAACCCATATTTGTTGTAAGAAGGGTGCTCACTAAACTCTTCTTCTTCTTCATCCGAGGTGTGGTATTCTTGGAACCTAGAAACATTTCCTTCCTTGTCAATCCTTCTTTTCCGAATCACTCTAATCGTTTGGTCACCTACTTTCTTCATAGTCATACTCTCTTCCACTTTACACGGATATAAGTCGATGGGTATACGGCACTTACGGTTTGTACGCCATATCTTACAGCCAGAAATTGGGTTGATATAACGCTAAATTACAGTTGAACGCATGATTCCCCAACAAAACTTACGCTTTGAGGGAGACATAACTCTATAAATAAGGAATAGTATAAGCTCCATCAGATACTTAGCGACGAAGAAAATAAATACTA
The DNA here is from genome assembly GCA_026074375.1 of Tanacetum coccineum. Classification (NCBI taxonomy): domain Eukaryota; kingdom Viridiplantae; phylum Streptophyta; class Magnoliopsida; order Asterales; family Asteraceae; genus Tanacetum; species Tanacetum coccineum. The sequence goes on along the minus strand of BQNB010051489.1, from coordinate 10,915 downwards.
GCATATATATATATATACATAGTAAGGATCAAATAAGAAGAAAACTTATAATGAGAATGATAAGAAGAAACAACAACCACACATTTCAGATACACCAATAAAAATGCATGCATCTCCCCTTAAAATTCTCTTTCCTATTTAAAATGTGTGGCTAAATATCATTCTTATTCTTCTTATTATATTTTTTCTTTTCACCTGATCCCTTCCCTACACACACACACACACACACACACACACACATATATATATATATATATATATATACATATACATATATATATACATATACATATATATATATATATATATATATATATATATATATATATATATATTCATACTACGAAAATAGTAAACGAATAGGAAATTGGAACTTCAAAATATAAACATAAAATATATTATACATACGTACACACAAGCACATAGTTCCTAAATGCATCTATATGAAGGTTTCCCTTGTGATATCTAGAGCCAATCCACATAGTTCTCTATAACCTTAGCTCTGAATACCAATCTGTCACACCCCGCCAAGGCGGAATCGTAAGGCATGATCAATAGGCATCATCACAACACAAGGCGTCAAAATAGAGAAAACTAAAAATGACTTTCAATAAACTTCAAGATCCAAAGCGTGTTATGACAACGCCCAAAACAAAAATCCAACATATAATGCATGAAGAACAAAACATGACAAGTTCAATTGAAAAAAAATAGATAAATCATAAGACTCCACTATGAAAAAAATTCCGCATGCAAGAACCTAATTGTCACAGCTAACTCCATCTTCCTAAACTCGTCACCCACTTTGCTCACCTGAAAATGATGCTAAAAACGTCAACATAATTGTTGGTGAGAGTTACAGGTTTAAGACTCACTTATGACACCGCGATCAACAAAAACAACATTTACGAACATATATGCTTGGCTATTCTATTACAAAGTAAATTCACATTTATTCGGGGTGGATCGTACCCCTCCGTCCCACAATATCTTCGTGCAAGACTGGCCCACTTGACTAGCTAAGTCCGTTCGGGTCTCACACAAGGTCATGTCATCCTCACATACACATGCCTTACCACAATTCATATCACATAGCAATCATATAGTTCGACAATTAAAAACACATATCACGGTTCATAATTCAAAAACAATTTGCATCATTTCCATCCCAAAATATAAGTAAAAAGTAGGACTGTAAAACTCACCTGGTGCAAAACAAATTCCAATTCCTTCACTTAATCTTGCAAAGAATCTAAACAAAACAATACACACATACGTTACCTATTCAGATTATGGTCACACACCTAAGTCATGTAACAATCACAACGTTGATACTCTATATCCGATCGTTGATTCACTCTTCTATAAATACTTCCTCATACTTGCTAACTCTCAATTACCTCACAAACTTTACTTCATAATTTCAAGCTTTTTACTCATTTTTATAGTCACAAAACACAGATACTCTAAATAAAATACTTAAACACCTAATTGGTTATTCTCCTCACATCTCATAGCTCTACAATAAGTTGTGAGCTTCTATGATTTTTGGATAAAAATAATAGTGAGTATAACCATTTTATAAAAATTAAACATCACAAAGTGTCAAGAATTTGACCTGATTTGACCTTCAAAAAGTTTAGCTTGAACAAACCCATTTAAACACTTAGAAAAATTCTACAAAAATTCTAGAAAATCATAAACATCACGAACTTGCTATAGTAGCAAGCCCATCAATTAAAAAGACGTTTTGATATGGTTTTTGATCTCACAAACACAACTCAGAATCTGCCCTAAAAACTCAGTTTTGACAACGAATATTGTTTGATTAATTTGACTAACTTCCACTCACTTTTAATTCATGAAACCACTTGAGTTGGAAAGTATACTCAATTATATTTAGGCTCAAGAAAATCAATAAAAGCTATCCGTATGACCGAGATATGGCTCTCGCAAGATGACATAAAATTCTGCTCAGATTTCTATTCTGATTTTAGCATAATTAACCCTAATTAACTTACCCAAAACCCTAATTATTATCCTTAAAATGATTTTTGATGATCAAAACCTTTTAATTACATATTATTTACAATAACATAATCCATCCTTAATGATTGTTACATTAAATAAAATCAATTGAATTGAAAAAAAAGATTTAGAAAACGATACCTTAACTCTTGAAAATCAAAACCCTATTTTTTTTAGGGTTTTATTCTTGTTTTGTGTTGTTCGATCGGCCAAGGGAAGGAGAGGAAAAATTAAAGTGTTTTGGTTTAGGTTTGATTTGTATTTATAGGCCTTAAAAGATAATTACCAAAAACAAGTTGTAATCTAATTAGGATATCATCCCTTCTACTATGATCTCTGAGGGGGTCATTCTTATTATAGAAGCCTTCCTTGAATAGTGAACACACACTTCCCCCTCCAAGTCAAGGAAATTACCTCCCGAAGTCCGAACTGAGCTAAGGTCTGTGAAACTTATACAGCCAATTCTTCCGTTGATGACATACTGCAAGGTTGAATCTCAAGGATCTGCCCCTCACCATCTCGAGTATGCACTTTTTGATGAGGGCCGGACAAACAAAGTTTGACCCCTGTCATTTATTGCTAAAGTGTTGGTTGTTGAGGAAAAATCCCGCTCTCGTAAGGGTGCTAAAGTCCCATCTGCGAGCTCTCGCTTGGAAACTTTTCTGTACATTCAGGGGGTATCAACCCAGAATTTTGTGACCACAAGATTATTATGGAAAGAAATGTCTATGCACGCGGTTCCAACATCTAAGATGAGTAAATCCCAAAAAATCCACGATGTTATTAAATAGGAGAGTTGAAAAAACTTCTCGAGCTGGATTGATTTACCACTCATCTCGACAGTCCCTGGGTTAGCCGTTACATTGTGTACCAAAGAAGGGAGGAATGACTGTGGTTAGTGAACGAGGGAAAAAATGAGTTGTTTCCAACTGCGTTTGGTTACCGGATGGCGAGCCTTGTGCTTTGACTTTCTGTTAAGTAAATGATGCCAACCGCAAAGACACTTCCCTTTGACAGTTTCATGGACAACAAATGCTTGAGAGAATTAGCGGGGAATGTATACTACTGTTTCCTCGATTGGTTTCTGCGTTATTTTCCCAAATCCCCAATTTTGACCCCCTACGTGATCAAGAAAAGTATTCCATTTTACTTGCCCATACGGAACGTTTGCCTACGTCGCATGCCCTTTCGGCTTTATGCAAATGCTCCAGGCAACGTTTGATCAACGATGTATCGGTAGCCTATTTTCATGACATGGTTGAGAAAGACGATGGACGTCTTTATGGACGACTTCTCGTCTTTGGGAATTCTTTCCAAAACTGCCTCTCCGTTTAGACCACATGCTTCAAAGTGTTGAAGACACCAACTTAAGTCTTAACTGTAGAAGAGCCATTTTATGGTTCACAAAGAGGGCATTGTCCTCGGCCATTGATTTCTAGATAAGGGATTGAGGTTGACAAAGCCAAAATTCGATGTCATTGCAAATTTTCTCATCCCACCACAGTCAAAGGAATATTAGGAGTTTTCTCGGTCATGCCGGTTTTTACCGGCCTGGTTCATCAGGATTTCTCAAATTTTCCGCCAATGACCCATCTCCTTGAGAAGAATACTTCATTCATCTTTTGCCGAATGGACTGCATTCGAGCTTTCAAAAACATTGGCAAAGATTAGACTTACGGGGAAACCTCCATATTGATTGCTGCCAAACAGGGACCTTCACTTTTGAGCTTATGTGCGATGCAAGCGATTTCGCATAGGTGCAGTTTTGCGGGGCAACGTCATGAGATACATTTTCGGCCTATCCACTATGCTAGTAATGACCTTGATTGAAGCACAACAAGAATATCACTACGACTGAAAAAGGAAATTACTTGCTAGTGTATGCTTTCGAGGAAATTCAGGCTTACTACATCATAGAACAAAAGCATAGGTGCATAGGAGCATTCGCCCTTAAGTATCTCTTTGCAATAAAGGATGCGAAGGTGAGATTGTTACGATGGGTTCTCCTCCTCCAAACGAATTTGACTTCAAAGTTATTGATTACTAAAGGTGCCGAGAACACTCGCAGCGATCATCTGTCCAGATTTGAATAAACCCGTATGAAAAACGTAAATGATCATAAAGAATAAATGAAAGTTTTCCTCTTGAGACGAGTTAAATATGGTGACCCTTTCGTGGAGATTCTTAGAAACCCGTCGGGTTTGCCGACTTTGAAATTACAGCGGGTCGGGTGGATTCATTGTGAAGGGCCCATGTCGACCCCAGCAGAAAAACAAGTTTTTCAAAGATGTTAAAACTATTCTGGGACGAACCCTTCTTGTTTAAATTGTGCGGATCAAGGTGTCAGGCGATGTGTCGCACGGCAATGCATGCTCTTGAGATTCTCTCAGCTTGCCACAATGCCACAATGGACCCACCGGTTACGGGGGACTCATGGTGGCAAAACCTACATAGCCAAAAATGATCTTTGACTCGGTTTTCTTCTGGACCATCCATCTATAAAGATGACCCCTTCGAGTTTGTCAAGAACTGTTGACTCGTGCAACGTCATGGAAAAACTTCACAACGTGATGAGGATGCTCAAAACTCCATCCAAGTTTGTGAACATCTTTGACATTTGGGGCATCGACTTATCGGGCCCGTTCCGGTCTCTCAAGAGAACAAGTGATTCTTCGTCGGCAGTCGACTATTTGCCAAATGGGTTGAAGCGGGAAAGCGCATCCCCAACAATGATGCCCGAGTTGTTAGCAATTTCTGGAATCTTCTCCTTAGCCCTTATTTGGTGCTCCCCGTGCAATCAATATGTGGATCGCGGAAACCCATTATTGTACACTAATGACCAGTTTGCAAAGGTCATGCAGAAAATATGGAGTTACTCACGTCTCTCCACCGCACTTATCACCCACAAACAATGTGGGCAAGTGGAAGTATCAAATCCGTGTTTGAAAAGAATCTTGAAAGGACCATAGGTGAAAACGTTGCCTCCTGGTCGGACAAACTAGATTGAATGCATCTTGGGCATCTCCGCACAGCTTACCAAAACACCCATTGGGTGAACCCTCTTACAAGCTTGGTATGGGAAAGGCATATGCCATCTTCCGTTCGAGCTGAGCACAAAGCCTACTGGGCACTCTATAGCAAGCAAACTTCGATTCCTTGTAATCACGGATGTATCACCGAAGTTCAACTCTTTGAAACTTAATGAACTTGTGATTCATGCCATGAGAACTCTTTGATCTACATGCCCAAACAAGAGGCTATACATGACTCCAAGCCATCAATAACCGTGTTTTCAAACATTGGTGTATCGAGTCACTCATCTTTGTTTCCAGATTAAAGATTTTCTCGGGACCAAACTAAAATCCCGTTGGAAATGGGCCCTTTCACCATCACTTGTGTATTTCCATTACGGCACTGTTGAGCTTTCTCAAGCCAACGGGCCCAATTTCAAAGTGAATTGGTCATCGCGTCAAGCATTACTTTGGAGGGAACGTACACACTGGTGTTCCTGATCTCCAATCTTTACCTCAAGGGATCATATAAATCCTTGTGATGGGTCAAGATCGCGACCTAAACAAGCGCTTCGTGGGAGGTCCACCCCAGGCTGTATCCGTAGTTGTTATAAGTGTTGTTGTTGTGTAAGATAGCATGTCTTTTCCATTACCCGTGTTTTCCATGTTGTTGTTATTGTTTATTGTCCAGGATTGCCCAGGATCTGTGGAAGACTCTCTGTTTTGTCATTCTCAAGAGGTTTACTCTTCAGCTTCATTTGGGAAATCCGATTATCTAATCTTATCGTCTAACGTTTTATCTTATGGCACTACCTCATAATATGGCCTTAGGATTAAACTGTAATACCTTCAAAACACGAGGAGACGATGTTTAGTTAACCGTACTCGCGCACTATCTGGGCACACCCAAGACAAACCAACACCTGCTCCATCACACTATAGTTTATCCATACTCCACCACCTCCACACCCCCACCCCCCCACGCCCACCCCCTCCCCCCCCCCTCACGCCCACCCTCCACTCCCCCCCACCAATGCCCATCCTCGCCCTCCCTCCCACCCCCCCCCCCCCCCCCCCCCCCCCCCCCACCTCCACTAACACCCTCGAGTCACCTCGCACACTCAACTCGAACCTAATCACACCCGCCCCCCCCCACCCCCCCTCCCCCCTCCCCAAACCCCCCCAGTTCTCCCATCCCCCCTCATACTCCATCTCAACACTCACAAACGCATATATCCACCCCGCCATCCATTCCCCGACACCTCCCCCAAAAAACACATCTGTCCCCACCACACACCATCCCCGACACCAAACCCCAAAAAACCCCACTTGCAAAAAACCCTTTCAAAAATATAATAAGTTGTTTTTGTCGCAGTTTTGCTTTTCTTTTGGGTAGAATAAGAATAATTTTTTGAACGTGATCGGGCGTGTTTGAGGCCCTAGCGCTCGACCTGAACAACACCAACCTAGTTCCCTTTAGGCCAAGCTTTCACGGGCGGAATTCTTATAGCTTTGAATTTAATATGTGAAGAACGAGAAATGATAGAGTTAAATATAAGTTTATGTGCAAGCAAGATTCTTCTAAAAAAATTATAACAAGTTCTTGTGGTTTCTCTCCCGTGAATTTCTGTATCCACCCATAATCATACGTTACTCAATCTAATTCAACCTAAGTCAATCGAATGTTTTCAGAAAAAGCTTCAAATTTGTAACGTGAGTTTCAAAACGAGATTTTATAGTGATTAAAAGATAAAATGACAAAGAGCATGAATTGAAATGTGAATGCAAAAATGCATCGAATGAAATATTGAAATTTTTGACAATGAAGTCATTGCAGTTGATATTATGGAGCATGTAAAAAAGATGTGTCGTGAGATCATACTCCGCTTGCAACGAAGGTGGGGTTTTTCAAACTAAGACGTCTTTACTCTTGGGGTTTGGGGTGTCGTGATATCTCACTTGGATGAAAGGTTCTAGGTGAGGGTTCAAACTAAGAACACTAATCCCTTAAGCCATATTAGCGAGAACGGTGGTTTGATTGTGATTTTCCCATCTACGTACAGCAAAGGGGGTGGGTTTTCAAACTAAGAAATCGGTAGTTGGTTGTTATATCTACTCACGTTAACCACGAGGGTAGGGTGTGTCAAACTAAGAACGCCATTCCTAAGTTTAAAGAACTTTTGATTATGATGTTGGAATATGTTGCAAAAAAGTTCTAAAGGTTTAAATCTCGAAAATAAGTACGAAGTCTAATAAGTTGTTGTTTGATTCATGATTCATTTTGAATTATGACTTGGAAATATGTTGGTCTATGGTTAAAATTAAATGAGGATCACACATTCAATGTATATCCATGTTGGGGTTGAAAATTCACAAGTTCATAAGTATGAGGGCTTAACATCTAAAACTTATACGACAATATCTTGTTAATTGTTAGCTTGGAACTTGTTGAAAAATCGAGGACGTGACCATCAGTTAAGGACAGTCCGTAGATCACTTCTACGGTGCGCTTCTCATTCTATGATCCAGTATTAATAAATAAGAAGTCAAACTTGTTTAAAAAAATGAGAAAATCCAAAAATATTAGTGTGTTGTAGTGTAAATTCTGAAATGGTGAAAACCGGGGCTTACTTGTTTACATACATAACATTGCGTGAGGACCACTCACAATACCTTAAGTTGGGGGATTTGATAAGTGCTTAATTACACCATATCTTTTTACCTTCAAAAAAACGAGCTTAAATGTACAAAAACAGTCAAAAACTGCCAAATATATGTTTGTTTCTGCATTTGTATTGTGCAGGAAGTGGATTCATCAAAACGACAGAAAACAAGCCAAAAAGACAAAAATCATGAGCATGGACATGAAAAAGACTGTGCAAAATCACAAGGCCAATAGTCCAAAAATTACCAAAGTCTAGAGTCCAATACAGAAGTATCAGCAGGTTCAATAACGGAGCCTGGTACTGTAAGAAACTGTTGGAGGCAATCTTAAACCCATCTTAATGGGCCGGGAAGAGAGCCCTATAGTATAACTATAAAGACTGTGAAGACCAAATGGCCCTCAATCAATTTCATACAGCCCATTTGTGTGCAATCTGACAAAGACCTTGTGATGACTTTGAAGCCATTGTCAGAGCCAAGTTACAAGCCAATCTCAGCCTTTTGTACTACACAAAACCACTTCATAACCCTTATTGGGCTGGAAAAAGCCAATAACCAAACATGTACCTTATGGGCTTTAAAAAGCCCAATAAACATAAAGCACAATACACAAACCACAGCCCAACAAAAAGCCTCAAAATCTTTTTTATAAAACTTTAGGGCTAAATTGCCAGTTTGAAAGTTGTTTTATAAAGGAATTAGTAAAATAAAACACAAGGGCTGGTTTTGCAATTTACCTTTTTCTCTTTTAGTTATAAAACGCAGGGACCATTTTTGCAATTTCCCTAACCCTCTTTTATTTCTTTTAGTTATAAACAGCAGGGACAAAACTGTCACTTTCCAAACATCTTTATAACTGTTTTCGGCTTTAAAAATGAAATGACAAGAGAGCCAAAGATGGGGGGCATTTTTGCCTCTTCCCCATTCTTTTCGTTTAAACCCCTGCACCCACCCCTGTACTCCCCCGTTTACCGCCAAATCCCAAACCACCCTTTCCCACGGTTTCACTCCCAATACCACCTCCCTAGTACACTCACAGCTCACCCCTCACCTTTTCCCACCTTACCCTGCCCCTATAACCCTTCCCACTTGGAAATCACTCAACCCCGCACCCCCCTTCAATGGTGAGATGGTGTACAAGGCAAATGGAGGGCTAGGATTGCTTGTGAGGCTTCCTACTCTCACAACAAGCTCATCCCAAGACAAAGAGAAGGCAAAGGACTGCATAAAAGTGAGAAGACCAAGCGAAGATCACCACACCTGTTTTTTTTTACTTTCTTAGTTTAAAATTTCAACTTAAGTTTACTTTAAAAACTGGTTTGTACTCAGTTTATTTAAGTCTTATGTTGTTTTTGTTTAAATATTTCCTAGCTTATATACAAGTTAGAGTTTTTTTTTGTTGTTTATTGCCATTTTATCAATTTATAAGTGTGTACATTAAGCCATCAATTCTGTTTAAACTTGCATAACCTTGTGTGAAAGTTTTTAAGCTCAACTTAAGTTCACTGTCCTAGGTGCTTAAGTTGTTAAAACAATACTTATAATCAATTCTCTCAGCCTTACGTTTACCAAAAAACAGATTACAACCCTTTTTTATAAAATAAGGGGGTGTTTGGTTTACACTTGAAAATGGGTCAATATGGGATTGGCATGGGTCAAGTGCACTCAGCCAATCTTGGCTGAGTGTGTGGGACTCATTAGTGTAATTTAATCAAAAGTTTTTAGTAAAAAATAAGTTTTTAAGGCCCTTGATTTTCTGTTAAAGTTTTATAAACCAAAAGGTGTGCTAAAAAGCTTAAGCTGTTTAAACAGCTTAAGCATACCTTACTAGTGCTTATTCTAGTCACCAATAACCTTTTAAAAAGTCCCTTTGTTCTGTCATTATTAAATTGACCAAGTAATAGCCAAGTGTGCATGTGTATTTGTGAAAAACAGCCAACTTCAAGCCCCAAAACCAGCATGTTTAACTCAACCTTAATAACTCAAATTTTGGAAATAAGCTTAAATACATGTCTTTTCAATCTGTTTAGGTTTTATTTTGGGTAAAAAGCTCTTATGAGCTTATTGAGTTAAGCTGAATAAGCCCCTAGGCCACTGTGTGCCTTCCCCTGGTGCTGAGCACCATAATTCAGCCCCACTTTTCTAGCTTATTTAATACTAAGCCCTAGGTTCTTAGTGTTTTTCCTTATAGCTTGTAGGTAGTTCTAGTAGGTTTAGCAGCTTATTTAATTTAGATTGCTTATTAGATTAACTTAATATAAGCTCAAAAGTAGGCCTTTTCTGTTTTCTTTTTAAAACTGCCAGCATAGCTTATCTCATTTCCAGCTTATTTTAGGGCTTATTAGGTGACCATAGCTTATTTAGGACTCCCCTCTCCCTATTTATTTGTTTCCCATAGATTTTAGCTTATTTTGTAGTCTTAAAATCTTAAAAGCCAAGAAAAATAAGCCATAAGCTTATTTAGCTTCTGCAGCATCAATAAGCTACTTTTCTGGCTTATTTAGTGGACTTCAGCTTATGCACCTTTTATGAAAAATGCTCCCCATAAGCCCTTCTACAAGTTTGCTTATTTGACTTTTGTCAAATAAGCACTTTGGACCCTTTTTGTAATCGGGGTCCACTTCAGGGACTGTTTGTGTAATTTTGTCTTTTATAGTTATAATTGTTAGTCCCCACTGTTAGTATGTTGTTACCTCGTTAGTCCTTGCTGTCCTTTCACTGTTAGTCCCTATAGTTAACTTTTGTTAGTTTATTTAATTTAATTAATATAAATTAGGTTTAATTTTAATTAGTTTAATTACTTTTAATTTATTCAGTAAAATTTGGGCATTTTTATATTTTTAGAATTGTTAACTTTTTCTTTATTTAATTTTATTTTTTCAGAATTTTTATAACTTTTATTTTTTGTCTTTTTCTATTTTCTTAGTTTTAATTAGTTATTAATCTTTATAAATTCATAAAAAATCAGAAAATTAATAAAAAAATATTTTTCTTTTTTATAAAATTTTCTTTTGTCATTTAGTGTCTAGGAAAAATAGAACATTTAGTGTAGGCTTAATTTTTCTTAAATTTCAGTCTTAGACCCGTTTTACCGGGTGCGTTTTACCGTTTCTTTTCGTTTTACATTCAAACGACCTCCGTTTTAGTTCTAGTTTTTTTTATTTTTCAAATTAAGTTAATTAGAATTTAATTTTGATTTTTAATTTAATTTA